>BPLR01012427.1:0-26757 GCA_021605095.1 Caerostris extrusa
TAATTTTTATCCATGTTTATGAGATAAGTTTTATATATGTATATAAATATATATATTTGAGTAGAAAGTTAAAATTTTTTTAATGTGTAAAAATACAATAAAATGGAGTTATATGATAAATAGGAAGCATTGTCAACTGTAAAGCAGTCATAAAGTAAAAGTTGTTTAAAAATATTTTCAAGTGTCAGCAAGTCAATCTAATCCCAAACAGAGCGAAACAAATGCCAGATTATTGTTAAAAATAAGAAGTTTTCTCAATAGCTGTAGCAATGAAACTAAATCTTTATAAAAAGTTATACACACATGTAAAAGATAAAGTACTGCAGTAACAGATAGATAAAACTTGTACAGAAAAAGCATGAAAATTAAATGCATTTATTAAATTGTGGAAAAAAAATTAAAAAGAAATGTACCTATATTATCTTGAAGAATGCTGCAAAGAATACATGTATAATTTGCCAATAATTTAATCTATTTGTCATTGTTGTTTTTGAACTTTGATCATGGCTTATACAAATTCAAACTGAATTTGTAAGCCATGTTCTTAGTTATAATGCTTCAAAATAATTATAAATAAGTCACATAATGTAGTTTTCATAATGCTAAAATAACTAAAACATTTAAGTGTATCTTTTTATAATTGAAATTGTAAATGATTATGCAATGGATATAATATTTTCTATTGCAATCACTTTTTTGTATATTATTGGGGAAAAAATGAAGAACAAATAAACAGAGTTCTTTTAAAAACATCACCTTAATAAAAACCTAAGACTAACCTTTTTTTTCTAGAAATAATTTATATTTTTCAATATAAATTATTTCTAGGTAAAGTGTTACACAAGGTAATTGTATTAGTAGTAGGATTGCTGTGCCAAACTTTTAGATTTATTATTACACATAAATTAATTAACATATTTTTGATAAAAAGTTTTTAAAAATTTGCTTTATTTTGAAAAATTAAAAAAAAATAAGTAAAAGTTCTTATGATTTCCTTTTAGAATATTAGATGCATTTTTAAAGCCCCTTGAATATATCATTTCCTGCAAAAATTTTGAGTCATGCTTTTTTGTAATGCTTCTACAATATGCAAATTGTTTGCCTAATGAATAGCAATAAAAAGAAGAAAAAAATATTCCAAGAAAGGATACTGCTCCATCTATTTTCAACTTACACACATAATTAAAAATTTTAATTTTCATCTTTAGTGCTTAACAGTAAGAAATATAAAGAACAAATCTGAAATGATAATTAAAAACCCCTTAAAATTTGTATCATAATACAAAAATTTCAAATTAAATAAAAAATAAAAAAGACTTCATCATTTCTGAACTAATGAATTTGAAATAAATTTTTTTTTTTTTTTTTATTGCTGTAATACGAATTTTTTTTTTTTTCATTGTAAATAATTGAAATGGCACACATGCATATATATATATATATACATATATTTTCTCAAAAATAAATAACATTTCTTTATTATCTTTCTATTACACTAATTATTACTCCATTTATTAAAATTTTTTTTTTTTAAGAAATGAAACAGTTGCTCTCTAATATAAAACCCAATTACTTTATGGACTAATTGATTATTGATAATAATTTATACTCAATGTAATTTGTTACGCCTGAGGAAAATAAATCTTTTAAAAGTTTTCTCTGCAATTGATTCCAACATAACAGCATTCCTTTTATTAAATTTTATTTATTTGATAATGTTTCTGATTCTTACAAATTATATTAATTATCAAAGTGCACTACAATGAGTAACTATTTGCACTGAAAAAAAATCACTTATCTTACTAAATATTTGGCTGTTAACCATTTGAGATTTGTTCACAGCATCTATGATTTTTTTAAATATCTTTCTAGCTTAATAAGGGCAGGTTGCTTTTTTACTAGTTTTATATAAATGCTAAATCAATATTTTTAACATTCTTATATCTGTGTACTTAAAAGCAACAGTTATGATAATGTCTGTCATAGTTGAAAGATTGAAGCTGATTTCTACAGCCAAGTTAAATAGATATTAGTAAAAAAAATGTACATGTAAGTATTTAAATCAGATAATATTCCACGAATATTTATTTTAATGTTAAAATGAATTTGAATTAAGTGAAATCTGAATAAAAACAATAATTGGTTAAGTTTAAGAATTCAAATTTTACTCCATGAAATCTGAGTGCAAATCTAATTATTATTTGAAGCATTTTGTACATAAAAACATTTTATAATAATAATCATAAATAAAAATATTACAGGTTATGAATAAGTTAAATATTTATATATATATATGATGAGATTTTAAAAAGTTTGTTCTTCATATATTGTAAGTATTGCTAACATTTTCATGCATTGATATAAAAGTGCCAGAATTTTAACACAAACAGAAAATCATCGCTGGTTTATTCGGAAAGATAAGTTATAATGGAACATTTTTCTTTTTTAAGGAATGATTGCACACATTCCCTACAGTTTGCCACATTAACAAAGTTTTAATAAAAACCCATAGATAAAAAAAAATCATGCAAATAATATAATTCTTGTCATATATCATTTGTTTTGTCAGTTTCTTATTTAACACTGAATGCATCCCCTGAAATTGATAAGGTTTCAAATATGTTTCGACTGGCATGTCTACTATTTTTATATTAAGTAGTTTATGTATATAACTTTTTTTTTTGTTGTTGTTAATCTGCATACTTGGCACTGGAATCGTTCTTGATCAAAGGACGATGTCCCAAGCAGAGGGCGATGAGCCACCGTTTTTCTTTGATGCTAATTTCGCAAATTATAACAATTGGAATTATTTTTTAAGCCTTGAATATTGTGTTAATGAACATCTGATATAAAAAAATTCTATTACTTATATTCTTAAAAAAAATTATATTTACTGGAAAATTTTCGTTTTAGAGTAATGTAGAATAGAATAAATATATATAATTTAATTACTGGATTGTTGTGGATATAGCTGATTTCTGAATTGCATTTTGGTTTGTTGAAATTTTTTTTAGTTATCGCCAATTCTAATTTTTGTTCAACAGACAATTTCTTTTCACTATCGACATGTCGTCATAATCTTCGATAACTGTAGCTAATTCTTCTGAATGTGAATAGGTTTGTGGGTAAAAATTTCAAGAAAGTTTACTATAAACTTGATCAGATTTGAATTGGTTAGTCTCTTTACTTCTTTTTCATTCTCATTTTTAAAATCATTATAATTATGTAAATATCATAAGACATTTTCTATTTCAGTATGCCTTTCTTCTGTGCGATTTTTCAATGTAACATATAATTCTTCAGATAGTGATGTGTGCTGTTCTTTCAGTGACTGCAACATGAAATTTATTGTTGCATTAGCTGTTAATAAATTAGAATCTCTCCGACATAATACCTCAACAGCCAATTTGATTGGAAGTAGAGCTGATACAGTTCTGGATATTAAGTCGAATTCACTATCGGAAAAAAATTAATTTGCAGGTTTAAGTCGATCATTGCTTTTTGATTGAATTTTCAGTTTCAAAAACGTTCCATCATTAGGAGTAAACTATTCCAACGTGTTTTAGAATCTAGTATTAACATATATTCTGTTTTATTTTCAGTTAGTACATATTTTTGTAATATGGCATTTTTTGTAGGGGAACGTTTAAATATCTTAACAATTTTTCGAACTTTATAAATTATAGGAAGCAATTCTTGATGGGTTAATATTTCATCCTCATTAGCAATATCTTCTTCAATAATTACATTGTCATTATCTTCATTGCCACTCACTCTCTTCAAAGTCGGACTCCGAGTTTCTATATCCACAGTATTTGAATTCTTCTGTTCTTATTTTTTTGGTATAATATATTTATTACTCCTAACTGAATTCCATGATCTAGCACAATTGCTGATTTGCACCAGTCAACTTTTTTCATAACTGTTGCTCCATCGGTCGTTATGGATACAATATCTTCTTTCAGGGATAATCCATGTTTCGCTAATTTAGATTTAAGCACTTTCCACATATTTTTCTGCTGCCATACCTCCCGAGACATGTGTAAATCCTATATTCCAAAAAAAAAAAAAATTTCGGAATGAATGTTTATATTTAAATAGCGTCTATTTCATACACTAGTCCATTCATCAAATGCAAGACTAAATTTTTCACCCTTTACTTTTAATTGTATTAGCTCATGTTTCAAAGAATTGCGAACACCGTTACTGTAGTTTATAACAGTTCTTCTTATAGTGTTAATCGATGTTGGTAGATTTTTAAAACCTCTGGCGATTTTCTTAATTCAATAGAAGTGCAAAGCACTCTAAATGGCAAACCATCTAATGCTGTCATTTAACTTATAATTTCATCCAAATTATCTTTTTTTTTTTTTTTTTTTTTTCAAAATAATTTAAAATCCCTAATGGCTTGGGGCTTAGAAACTGTGCTTAAGTTTGTATCTTCATCGCAATTAGATTCTTTCCTCTTAACAAATTTGTATCATGTTTCGTTTTTAAATGTGTATGGAGTCCGTTTGTACTTCCTCCATTCACTTTAATAACTCTTGAACATTTTTTACATCGTGCCACCATATTTATTTTCATCATATAAATAATGAAACCAAACCGAAGTAATATCAACTAATTTTTTTTTTTATGTTCTTTAAAGTTATTCTTATTCATTATTATGGGGTATTATTTATGAGGAATATAATAAATCTGAAAAATATTTTTAACTCTGAAGTATGATATGCAAATACAATGTGAATAACAAACTCACCGATTTAAAAATATCGAAATATTACACACTTTCTTCACAAATACAACTTTGTTTTCACAGATAAGAATTTCTAGTAAATACCGAAAAAACGGTATTGCAATCCCTAGCTGTAGGGCATGGTGACAAGAGGCGCCTTCATTTTTTTTTTCCTGGGAAAAAAAAAAAAAAGAATGCAATTTTGAAAAAAGCCTACAAGTAAACGACTTTTTCACAGATATTCGAATTCATTTTCACTTCTATTCTTGAAATGCAGTAAGGGTTTGTAGTGATGCTGGAAGAAATGCATCTGTCACATAGAAAGACTTAACTTCTCCAGCAAAATGTAATATCTTCTTAGTATTTTAACCCCACCAAAATGGGGTTCCAAAAATTGGTTGAGGCTCATTGATTTGTTCCTCTCCACGGTAATCTTTAGTAAAAGGCGAAAGATTAGCACGAATTTGAAGAGAAACCAGAGCATAAAGCGGCCACTTTTCGACGAGTTCTTATACAAACCAAGTGTTTTAAAAAAGTGGTAGTTTACCTTGAATAGAGACTTTTAACAGGATTTCGCGATATTTTTGTTTCTCTCTGAAAAATTTGACATCCTTCCTATATCTTTTACTGATTTTTGCTCCATTTTTAAACTATCAAATACAGCAAAATTATTGGCAATATGTTCAGCGCTGCAATCATCCTGTCAATATGTTTTTAAATTAAAAATTAACGTCCTCGCATAAATAATACAAAATCAAATCAATAAGAGTCTGCCTGTGGATATATTAACGATTAAGTTAAATTTCGAGATTAAAAAATTTGTTTGAGCGGAGAGCAGTTAATATATAATTAATCTTTAAGAATCCTTTTTTTTTTTTTTGATAAATGCTTATTTTGATGTTATCGCTGTTTAACGCAAGAAATTATTTAATGGGACGGAATATAAAATATCAGCATTTTGCTTGAAATTTGATGCATATATTCTTAGAATTATATATTTTTTTATGTTTTTAAAGTATTAAAATTATATATCTGTATGAATATCAAATTACACTTGAAATGCAATTCTGAAAAATTTCTTGGGAAAAAGAAAATGATTTCTTTTATATTTAAATGCCATAATAAAACTAAAAAGTTATTCATTATTATTACTCTTTATAGGTGAATTTCTGTAAAAAGAAGAAAAAAAAATGTTTCAATGTATACAATTAATAAACAGAAATGAGTAATTAGATGGTAAGCATTATATCATAAACGCCGAATTAGGTTTGCGGCTGGATTTATCGACGGAGCTATGAAATAGGCGTTTCATTTGGAGTGAAATCAGAATTTCCAGCAACAGTATATGTAATTGAAACTTTTAATGCTAACTGAGTGATTTCTGCTCTTTAAAATTGGGAACCACTCAGATCGAGTTTCGTCCATCTCCAAGCCGCAATAGCTTAAGAGTGCGATCATCAATGGCCGCGGACACCGTAAAGGTACCCAAATCGACCAATTTCACGCTCAGGAAGAAACCCCAGATCACATCATCGTGGTTGGGTTTTCTGCGAGGTTCGGTGAGTGAACCTCTAATCATACTATAGAAATGATCCTATGAAGTATGATCTTAGTGAAAGCAGTGCACTGATTTTTTTTTATACAATTCTAGATATTTCTTGTAGTGGTAGGTAAATTCGAAGTAATAAAAATGCTCACGGTATTTTAATTTCTCTCGCTATTATTGAATTATGAACTATAGAGAAATTTTACCGCAGAGTGGAGTGTAAACAAAGCTATAAATTTTATTAAATCATTATAGAATTTTAGTTCCAACGAGAAACATTCTGCCTGTAATGGGAAGAAAATTGTAGGCCCTTTACATATATTTCCAGTTTCATTCTGCTTTATAGGATGAGTATGTGTAATTCAATATTGTTGTAGGTAAGATTTTGTTTCATTTATATTATTGTTTGATAAATTCGCCTCAAGTGTAATAAACCAACAATGTTAATCGGAAGGTATTTTCTCCACCAGATGGCGCTACGCATCAGCCACGGGTTCAACTTAACCCTTACTTCGTGCAAAACTATTTCAATAGAATAATTTAAAATAGTAAACTTATCAAATTTCTTCTTTCTGTTACATTCTTTTTCAAAATGCACAGTTGATTTAATGGCCTGAGATTTGAAATTTGCATAGATTAAAATATTTTGTAATTCACAGAACATTTAAACGATTGATTATTAAAAAATGAAAATTACCTAAACGAATTGATTATTTTTTCATCAACCACAAACAGTTGTCTTTAAGAGCACTGAAATAAAAATAATAAATGTTATTTTTGTGGGTGTCAATTAAGTAACTATCGTAAGTATCTAGGTCAACTATCGTCAGCTTTCAATTCAATAAAAATTTGTGTTAGTTTCCTTTTTTCTAATGTTGCGGTTTATATTTAATCAATTTATTACTGTTTCTCTTTATTCTAAAGCAGACGTAGCTTGTAGAATCAACTAGAAATACTAAAAAAAAAAAAAAGAAAAGCACTTATCAAATATCTGAATTACCACTATTTTTTAATTTAAAGAATTTTTCATATATATACAAAGCTTCAACGACGTTAGTTCGTACTCGCTTCGGCAGTACATATACTAAAATTGGAACGATACAGAGAAGATTAGCATGGCCCCTGCGCAAGGATGACACGCAAAATCGTGAAGCGTTCCACATTTTTTTTTTTTCTCTTTAATGCAGTCACAACTGATTTCGATTTAGCAAATAAAAATTTCGTAACAATCCTCCATACAGGCAAGAAACAACCAATATATAAATGAGTATTTTTGATTAAAATGTTAAATTCCATTAGAACAGTTATCCGTATTAAACTCCAATCATAAGAAACAAAAAAAGAATTATGCAATAATTTAAATCCTATAATCTTTTGTTATGTAAAATTTGTAATTCACCTCCCCCTTGAAACTTAATCCTCTATTTGTAGTTTACAAATTCAACACAAGATATTTAAAAACACATATTAATAAATTACAAAATGTAATTTAAGACTAACATATAAATCTAAATCTACCTTTTTATTTTAAAAATAGTTTTTTGAAAGCACAAATCTGTAAAAGAGTCATATGTATTTTAAAAATTTATGACAGCTATATAAGAATTGCAGTAACAGATAGAAATCTAAATCTATAGTTTTTATTTTAAGTCACATTTTTAAATTATGGTTATCAAATGAAAAATTTCTTTAATTGTAATCATATTTTTTGTATACCATGGTGAAACATTGAAGAACAAATTAATATTGCTTATACCTCTATCCTCTATTTGTGGTTTTTATAAACATTACAAAATGTTATTTTCCATATTGGATTTCTTTAATTGTAATCATAAGAATCTTAAAAACTTGCTTTTGATACATTCATTAATTTCTCTATGTAAATAAGTTTTTTAAAAAGTTTTACATATGGATAAATTTTCCTGATTTTAGTGCCAACTTTTAAATTTATTGTAATTCATAAATTAGTTCACATAAAATATTTTTGGCAGATTTTTATAAAGAATTTGTTTTATCTAAAATTATCTTACGAGTTCTCTTTTTTTAAAGTACCTGACAGAGGATGTATTTAGAAGTTCTTGACTATCTCTTTTCATATGAAAAATTCTTTAATAATTTTTCTAATTCTTCAATATGCATCAACATGAGGCAAATTGCTTGCCTGATGAGTAAACATATGAAAAAAAAAAAAAAAATATTGCCAAGAAATGATCTAATGATCCATCTAATTTTCCACTCAAATAAAGGCACCATTTAAATTAATATTTTACATATTTTTAGCACAACAGTAATATTTTGATTGTCAATGTATTTGCAAATGAAAATAACAAATGTAAAATGATAAACACCTGAAAATTTTTATTATAATAAAAGTTAAATTTCAAATTAAAGCAAAAATAAAAAAAGATCTTTCAATTGTTGAATTAATGAAATTGAAATAAAAAAATATTTTATTGCTCCAGTACAAAATGTCTTTTATTTTGTAAACAATTTATCTCTGATACACACTGATATAAACATTTAATTATTACTCCATTTCTTCTGAAAAGAAATCAAACATTTGTTCATTGATATGGATTCTTTTTAACCTTATTGATTTTAAGATAATTGATAATAATTTATACTCACAGGGAACTGTTATGCATAAGGAAAAAAAATCTTTAAATGTTTGTTAGCTATAAATACAAGATTAATTTCAATATAACAACATCCATTTTTATTACATTTAGTGTTTTAGTTATCTGACTTTTAAATAGACATGCACTGTTTCTGTAATGCATAATTGAGGATTGATATTTTATTATTGATATTATTTAAAATATTCTTTTATTACTAAATGTCTGGTCATGTACCAATTGAGATTTGTTTGTAGCATCAATGTTGTTTGACGTTATTTATAAATGCAGATTGTTTTCTTTTTACTATATTTGTGAAATCAATAGTTTAATCTTTGATATAATCATATTTGAGATCACAATTATGTTGTTTGTGATAAATGAAAGACATTTAAACTTATTCTTACTGGCAAGTAAAAACTTCAAATGGGGTTAAGTGCCTCGGTCGCGCACTTGTAGTTATAACAAAAGGTTGCCCATTTAAATCAGATGCAATTGTTATTTTGATTAAGACCATTTATTTCAATGTTAAAAAAAGCTGTGTATTTGAATGAAATGAAATGATAAAAAAAAAAAAAAAAAAAGAAAGAAAAAAAAAATAAAACAGCTATATGTATAAAATTAATTTTAAGAATTAAAATTTTACTTTGATATTTAGCGAGTGAGTGTTATTATGGTTTTAAATATTTTTTACATTAAAGGAACATTTTGAAAACAAAATTCTTTAAAAAGCAGATAGAAAAAGACAAACTAAATAAATAAATAAAAATAATAGGATAGGATTTTGGCTGAATATTAAAAACATCATGTTATGCATTGCTGCCATTTTGATGTATTAATATAAATGTGCTAGAGTTTTTACACAATTCACAGAAAATCACTATTTAATTCAGAAAGAAAATATGTAAAGATTTTTTTCTTTACATGCATTGCTGATGTTTTATACAGTTCGTCATATTAAACTGTTTTACTGAAAACTATGCCGAAATGAAAAAATAATATATATTATTATTCTTGACTTCCGTATTTGTTGACTTGCTGTTTGATCAGATAATTTGGTTCATCTTTGTTTTTTACATTCAACCTTTCATTTTTCTTATTGCTGAGATACGATTTTTCTTGCCGGAAAATTGCTAAACGCAGGGCGGTTCTTTACAATTTGCAAAGTTCCTATTGAACAAAGTATCTTTACTCATCATTTCTAGCAGCGACTACCCTATCCTCCTGTGGAATCTCTTTTTAATTTTCTATTTTACTGTTTTATATTCATTTTCTTCTTGAAATTTTGAATTTGGGGACATTTTCCTTAACTACTTATTAATTTTATTGATAACTTTGTTCTTATACCTTTCATTTTTTCTTAGTACAAAATTAAAATGCATTCCAGGTACAAGATAAACATTTGACTTTCTTATTCTAACACAAATCTTTTAATGTCAAAATTACTCTCTGTGAATACAAAAATTCTTAAAAATTCCCTTCTCTTGAAAACTGACTTACTAAATGAAAACATTTTTAAATGCTGAAAAAAACTGAAGCTATTTTCTTAAAGTGCAAGCGCAACATTATTTATTCTTACATCACCATTTTTAATAACATTATCAACTGGTCTTTGCCAATTAATTACTTAAGAACTACTATTGATAAATCCTTCACTCATCGAAGGCATATCAATAATCAAAGAAAATATTTTAACTCTTGTGTTTGTATTCTTTATCCGCTCATTTGTAGAAAATATAAGTTTTCCATTATGATAAAGTACTCATTATATATTATAAGTGTTCACCTATTATACATGTTTCATAATCATATACTCAAGTTTGGCTCAGCAGCCAAATGAAATTTGAAATTTTCAAGGACTGAAAAATAAAATTCATCGAATGGTTACAGTCTTTGATGCTGAAATTGTTCAAAGAATGGAAAGCCAAAATTCTATCGAATGATTACTAATTCGTCTTGGTATTTCAGAAATGAGGATATTAGGAACTCTCTTGACTTTCCCAGTATTAGACAATTTATCTTCAATATCTCTAAAAGTTTTATGCCTCTGTCCCTTTCACTGGTAAATTCCATTCTTAGATCCCTTCCAATTTATGACATTACTCTATTTGAGAATATAAAGTGTCTGAGAATTTTTTTCAATATTCTCAATTAGTGTTCTCTTCCTAATCTTCTCTTTCTGAAGTAGACAGTAAGATCCAGTTGGGGGGTTCAATCATCTTCTGTTTTTTTTTTTTTTTCTCAATACATAAATTAAAATTTCCTATTTTTTTTTTCCTGTTTGCATATATACCTATATGCTTCTATTCTCCTTCTTATTTTAAATTTTAATATTAAAAAATTAAAACAAACAATTCAATGGGCACACACCAAAGGCAATGCTTTCAATAATCCAGGATTGTAAGAGTGTGGTTATACCGTTGCCAAGAGGTTCTTCATCCTTCAATTGATTGTTGACACAAATTTTTAAGTTACAATACAAAATAATTCTAAATGTTTCACTATTATAACATCAAATGAACTGAATAATATTTATTTTAACAAATATATTAAAATTTGTTTTAATTATATATTTTAATTGTGACTACTAAACATCGTTAAATTTGTTTTTGTTAAAATATCGTCATTAGATTATATTGTCCATTTTTTAATTATAGTTTTATATGTCTTGTGTAATTATTGTTAAATTAAAGCTGTTAACAACTTAAATGGAAAAAAAAAAAAAAAAACTGTATTTTTAAATATGACTCCTCCCCCTCCCTTCTCCTGAAACTCAATGATGTGTGTATGCTTTTTTGGGAATACTATACTTATAACACTTTCAACTAGAGGGAAAAACAAACCTCGAAATTGTATATTTGAAGGGCAATCGTAAAACATTTTTCACATGAAATAAAATTTGGTTGACATTTGCTGATACTTGAGTATTTAATAATATTTTGCAAAACCGCCAAGGACCATTGGTTACTTCAGTTTATACCAGCAATTAATACAAAAAAGTAACAAGAAATGAAATGTCACAACCTTGATCTTTTCTTGTGAATTTTGCAGTAAAATATGTAAAAGTTTGTGGCAACTGATATATGACTCATTCCCTCATACTGGAGAGTATTCATATAGTGAAGAATGCATTTTCTGAATCAACTTATTCATATGAAAGAAAAATTTCTTGTCTGTGACATGTGCCCATTTTACAACAAGAAATTTGCACGAGTTATATGGAAGAAAAAAAAAAACCCAGTTTACCCACAAACTGTTAAAGACTCACATGTGCAAAATAATAATAAACTAATAATAAATCTAATAAACATCTATTTCAATCATACCATAAAATTCATTTATTATAAAGAACATTCTCAGGCTGCAAATAATATGTAAGAGAATGCAATAGGATGTAAATAAATAATAATAAAAAAAATATTGGTTATAAAAATAAATATACATATAAACACAATTGTAGAGGAACATCTGATTTGTGTAAATGTGCAGAGGGTGTATGTAGTAGACCAAGTAATGATATTTTAAAAGACCAAATTTTTTACAACACTCTTTATTATTTGTTTTAAAGCTTTAGTTACACTATACTATATTACATAAACTACAGAGCATTCTTGCAATTTATATTCTATATCAAACTTATTTAAAGTCTCTTCCTGTTCTCTTTTTTCCTTTTCATACCAACAGAAGCACCTCGTTTTGCTGCATTCACAAAGTTTTTAAATTGTCCTTTCAGTTTCATTTGTTTCCTAAAACAATAGATCACAATTATAAACACATCATAAGTAGGCTAAGTCACATTGTTTTTCATATAGGAAGTAAAACACAAAAATAAATTTGACAGTAATCTTCTTTTCACTTCAGAATATGTGTAAACACATTAAATATGTACATGTTTCAATCATTTCAAATTTAATCTAGTGATTTATGTATGATATCTATTTAAAAGCTACACTAATGCATGATAATCCAGTGCAGTTGTTGTTCAGAATATGCCATATAAAAAAAGAGAGTTTGCTGTATCACTAGACATATCTGATGTCAAAACATAAAATTCTTTTTTTCCCTTTTTTTTATGCACATAAATAATTTTTGTATTAGAAATTGATATTTTTAAAAGCAACTAATTCATTCAGAATTTTTAAAATACAGAAATGCTGTTTTAAAGTAAATAAATCGAAAGAAAAATATATATTTACCTTTTATTTAAAGCCATTTTATTAAAAGGTACATATGCATATGGTTCTAACTTTCCTTTCTTTATATCTCCACCTGCTTTCTGCAAAATAAGCCACACACCAATATTAACAAACTTAAAAATAAAAATAGAATAACTATGATAATATACAGATTAAGAAGATGCTTACAACTTTTAAAATTGCTCTAAAGTATGTTAAAAAATTTTAAAGTTACAAAAAAGTCTGATTTTCTTTAATTAGTTGGTTAAAAGAAAAAAATATACAATTAATAATGAAAGAAATAATAAAAACCTTTGCTTTGAATTCTTCACCAGGGCATCTTCTTTTAGCTTTAGATTCTAATGTTCGATGGATACCTTTATGTACTACAAAATGTAATAAATATGTTCAGACATATTATATAAATAAAACAATTCATAAAGCATCAAATAAATTCCTATAATGTTAAGTAATTATCAATAAATTTTCTGAAAAAAAAATTAATAATTTACCAAGAGGAGCAGAATTTGTTTTGTCAGCCTCATCATCTGAATCATCAAATTTTCTTTTCCTTTTCTTAGAAGAAAAAAAAAAAAAATATTAAATTGATTTTCATTATACATAAATTCAAATTAGAAAAGGTCAAACAAATAAAATTAATTAATGCATAAAAGTATCATTTAACTAATATAAATATATTCTTACCTGAAGAGGTTCTATGACATCTGATAATAAATTATTTTCATCTGCAAAGAAATAACAATTAATAATTAAAATAAAACAGTTAAAAAATTAAGTATGCACATTTGCGAACAAAGATTTTCCCATATGAAGCATTAGTGACATTTTAATTTTAATTTTACAAATCATAAATGGATTTGTGTTGGTTTATTTACTAGCAAAATATGATAACTACTTCTAAATTAACAAATGAGTTCGATGATACCTTAACCACAACATATTTGAACTTTACTTTTCTTCTATAAAATAAATTAACTAAAGCATTCAAATAAATATGAATAAAATCAACTAAAATCAAGTAGAAAATGTAAGGCATATTCTCATTGCTTTTGAAACAAAAAATATGAAAAATTCTATAATAAATGTCTTTCAATTAAATATTCAAGAGGGCAGAATTGATATCTTGTAATTTTCGAATAGAATCAGAGTGCAATAACTCTTGAACTATCCCAGTACAATATAGCCCAATTAAATGACAAAATTTAACCATGTAAAATAATAGTACTCTTTATCAATGAAGCTTAAAAGTTATTCCTTCCATTAATATGCAAGTCTTCACTTTCAAAATATTGATCAAACATATTTGTCATTATCAGAAGCAACAGGAGAAATTGCAATGGTGTATAAGGCCATTTGTTTGCATTTCTATTTTATGTGGTCTTTTTGACCAGTCTATTCATCATGTCCCATTTTTTATCACTCACTATCATTCCTTGGGATTCTTTTCTCTCTGAAGTCCAATGTGAAGACAACTTCAGGGAATTTAACTAATAACGTACCCAACTCAATTCCATTGTTTTGCACTCCCCCTTCCCTATATTGCAAGGATTTATTTGTCATTCAATTTAAAATTATATTTGGCCAACAGATTTTCACCATCCTTTTAAGGCATCTAATTTATCTGTTTGTACCTTAATAAATCTCTACGTCAGAATAAGCATGATTAAAACTATTTTTCAGATCAAGAATAACATTTATAAAATTTTTTTTTTTTTTTTTTTAATTTACTTAAAAACTACTAAAAATACATTTTTAGTTCCTATAATTAAATTTTCAAGTATATGACTTTTTACATAAAAGTTACTTCAAACAAATAAATTATGGAAATTTTTTGTTTTCTAATGTGTGTATATATATATTGGAGTAACATTATTTTAAAAGATTCAAGACACTGCATCTTAAATCTATTTATTATACAGAAGCACTTAAATTGGATCGATAAAAAACACATTTTAATGTCATTTAATTTTGTCACTCATTAAGAATGTACTAACCTTTACTTTTTAACTCAGATTTTTTTCCATCATCTTCATCTTCAATAATAAGTCGTCCATCAGCAGATAATTTGAAATCATCATTTTGCCTTTTGCGTTTCATTTGATTTTCTGTCTTTACAGCTTTATATATATATATATATAAAAAAAAACCGCTTTTTATAAAAATATAATACATGTAAATTAAAATTTAATAGTAAAACAATTGACAATATCTATCATGACATTTTTAGTGACATTAAAGCTCACTAATGTAATTTTCTAATTGATGCATCAATATAAAAAGTTGTGTTACTTGTAAAATAAGTATACCACTTACACATAAATAATATAAATTAATAAAAATTGAGGTGAATTTTTATTTTTCCTCTACTTGACAACAATTTAATTGTTCAGTAAGAATGATTTATTCATTTGTTTTATTTTAAAATCTTCAAAGACAAATAAATGTAAATAGCCAACATATAAAACCCTGTATTGTTGCAAGCCATCATAGCTTACAACAATATTATTGCTTTTACAATATAATTAAAAAATACTAACTCAATGATCTGTTGCAAGTTACAGGATCTAACAAATCAACAATGTTATCTTCAGCATCTTCCTGAAAGAATTGCGCCTTTAACTTTTTAGATCGTGATTTTGAAGCTTTTACTTTCACATTATCATCAATTATGTCATCATCAGAATCGGCCAATAAATCACTGAAAATGTACAATATTTAATTAAAGATAAAAGATAAATTGTAAGGAATATTACATATTGATTTGCATTTTCATTATCTAAAATTTGAAAACTAATTTTAATGAATAAATACTTTTAATAACATATATAGATATCACTTACTCAATAGTTTTTCTTTAGAGCCATACATTTCTAAATCACTATCGTCCTCCTCCTCATCACCATAATTTTGTCGTTCCTTTTTATTTTGCTTTCGAGCTTCTATTTTTCGAATATTATTTAATTGTTTCTGATAATTAGGCGGCATCATCTTTGAAATCATTTCATATCTAAAATTAAAGTTTTTAAATAAATAATACGTATATATATGCAATACTATGTATTAAAGACATAAGTAAAATTACTTACCCAAATTTTCGAACTAACCGCGTGAAAAGTTCTTTAGCTTTAAACCTGAATGCTCGCTGATTATCACTAGCTATGCTTGTTAAACTTGAAATCTAAAAGAAAGGTTTTTTTTTTTTTTTTTTTTTTTTGCTTAAATAGATTATTTAGTCAAAAATTCTGCTGTAAAATTCAATCATACACATATTGATAAAAAATATATTTATATCAATAATAACGTTTAATTTAAAAATAATATTTAATTGCAGAATATTAAATCATTCACCGATAAATGTAAATTGATTTTTAATATTACACATTTATAAGAAAATTTTCATAAAGAACTTATTTAAGTAATAGTAAGTTATTGTTCCATATTCAAAAGTTGAGTTTAAAGTATTAACATGATATAGAGCTATTTTAAATAATAATAAATTACCATTGTTTTCACATGCGGTTGAAGAACATTTGCATCCACTGTAGCAAATAAAATTTTGAAAAAAGATAAAGCAGAAACGACAATTTCTCGTGATTTAGCTTTTACGAGTTCACACATGATGCTAATTAAATTGCTAATAATATCAGAATCCAGTTCATCTAAAATGCAAAAGAAACATTTTGAAAAACATTTAAATAAAAAATTACATAGCAAATTTATAAAATGTATTTACTCACATAAAAGTTTAAAAACAATACCTTTAAATTCATACATGACTCTTCCAATAGCCAATACAGTAGCACTTATAAAATGAGGATTCCCTGCCAAACCAGCCAACAGGTAAGTCATGTACTCTTTTAAACATCCTATAGTAAAAGAAATACAAGACAATGTTAAATACAATATTAAAATAATAAATATGAAATACAATATCAAAACAACAGATAAATATTCTTTCATTGATATTGTATATGAGAAATTCAAAGAAGTTTATATATTGTCCTTTTATAACACTAAAAATAAAAACTGGAAACAATTTTAAAAGAATTTTCAAAAATAAATTTTGAAACGATATGCATAAATGTATACAAATTTTGATAATCTCAAAAAAGATTTTATTGGAGCACTTTATTATAAATTCTCAAAATATTCTTCATGATTAATTTTAAAATAATGCATCAAACATTTTAAAAGAAATATTACAGAATATAACAAAAACAGGACTATTTTTAAAAGTAAAAAAAAAAAAAAAAAATGTCGTAATTTAAGTCATTGAATTATTATTTTGTTTTAGAAGTAATACACTTTTTTTCATTTCAATTTATCGCTTAATTACATTTCTAGGTTAAATTCCTTCCTCTATATAAAATTTTACCTCATAAATACTTATGCATATGGATTAGAAAAAAGAAGAAATACAGCTTTTCTTCTTTAAATCTTAGTGCAAATTTCACTTACTCTAATAAAAAATCCATAAAAAATTATACATATATATATATATATATATATATGTAGAAATGAATCAATTATTGATGGAATTGCAATTTATGACCTTCTCAACTGTTTCTTATCCCATTTGGTAGAAGCAACATCTAAACCAAGTCCAAGAAGCTATGTGTTCTCATGGAAGGAGGGAAAGGAAGGACGTAGCTTCTGTTGTGATGGAGCACCCATAGGTAAAAGTCTGATTTGGCTCTGTGACGCTGAAGGAGGGCAGTGCTTTCAGAGAGGACTTTTAGGGGGAACTACCTCTCATTTGAGTATAGTATGGGAGAAACCCGGAGACCTCCCACCAGGTAATCTGACTATTGAGGCAAGATACTGAACATCACAAATGCCACAGTTTCCTCGTTTTTTAAAACAGTGTCTACAACAAAACCATCAGTGAATTGAACCTCTGTCCTAATGCTCATCAGTGACACACATTGACACAAGTTGGGCCCTCCTCAAATAATAATAAAAGCATGGAAAAGAAATAATAAACTGATTCAAGAACAATAAACACAAACCTTTTGAAAGCAAGTATTGCATTATCCAAACCTTTACTGTTTCATAGCAACAGGAAAATTCAAGCTCAAAAAAAAACAAATCTTCTCCCCTTCATAGAATTCTGACATTCCTACCAAGACTTCAGTTTCACTATGTTCAGCGTTTTCCACCTCCTCCTTCTTGTTGTTAGATGCGAATACTTGTATCTTGTGCTATTTTTTTTTTTTCTTCTTTTTAACCATTAGTCTTACAGCTAATTTTATCACACTTTTCTTTTGTAATTTAGATTTAGAGCAGATGTATGATTTAGGTACAGTTACTCTACTCTCTTATACTCAAACTCGTCAATAAATTAGTAAAAATAAAAGCCTAAACAAATAGTTACTTCAACACTATAAATACGTTTTTTTTTATTCAAATTTAGAAATATAATTTTCTGTTTAAAATCTGAATTCTTAACTCTTGATAGAATAATAATAATAAAGAAACATTATTGTAAAATTGAATGTCAAAAGTTAAAAATTTGAAGAGTAATCAGCAACTGTAATATAGTTAAGAAATCAAGGGTAGAAGGTCCATTGAGAGGGAGATAATAATGATGAATCAAAGCCCTACATAATTTAAATAAAGCATTTTCAGATTTCACAGTAAAGAATTATATTTTACTGATATTTCATAACAATACACAGAAATAAAATGAGCGACTTATTATCTGTACATTAAAGTACCTTGCCACTGGAATAATCTTATAAAATTATGAGAATATTCATTATTCATAAGATGCCTCAAAATTGCTTTTGCTTCTTATCAAAGAAGATACTACATTCTTTTAAGTTAACAATTGATATTCAACTTTAATTATATAACATTTCATAGTTTCTTTTTAAAGTTAATCATCAAGTTATTAGTAACATGATTATATATAACAAAATATTTTTGCAAACATATGAACTTTAAAAAATGCATTACAAAATTTAATGCACAGCTAAATTACACTCGTGATATTAAAACTTAATCTTGCAAAAAAGTATGATGAAAGAAATAAATATTTGAATGACGAATATTATGCATACCTTTTGGATTATCTGGTGTAAATTTGTGTAATGCATGACCAATTAATATCAATAAACTATAAGCTGCTGCTCGAGCTTTCACAGAATTTTCTTTTGTACACAAAACAGCCTACAAAAATGTAAAAAGTTTAATAACAAGGTTATAATACAATAGAGTAGATTTAAAAAAAATGATAATAAAGCAATTTAAATATTTTTATAGGAAATATTATTTGTTATGACTTACTTCTGGGATGATATCTACAACAGTAGATTTCTCATCTATTGTTGACTGAGAAACAAGATGTTCAAGACAATTTAATCGCAGCTAGAAAAACAAATTTAAAAAAAAAAAAAAAGACATTTTAAGTATACATACATACATCACATATACATACATTTATAATCAGATATAAACTTTCCATGCACTGCAGACCAAAAAAACTTTATTGATAAATGACAATTTTAAGGCTCAAACTTTACACTTAAATAAAAAATAAACTAAAATTTTCCAGTGTTTTACCTTTAATACAATGATTGCTTTCTCATACTTAAGAGTATAAGTTTTTAAATATTAAAAGAAATTACTTAAAAATTGAACAAATAGCATGCTTTATAATTATAACATTAATAAAATTAGTTAAAATACTTGTACATATTAAAAATGAATTAAAAAATAGTTAAAATGCAGATATTTCTTACCGCTCTAGTAGCTGGAGTTAAACCATTCATAGTTTCACTAAGAAGTAATCGTAAATCACTAAGATGAGATTTAATGAAAGATTTACAAGATTCAGATTCAGAGCTACAAATTTCCTTGATTAGACTGTAGATTTTCTTTTTAGTTGTATTGTTTTCATTCTGTTAAAAACAAAAAATCAATGAAATACTATTATATATAATATCACATCACTAAAACTAATAAAAATTCTTAATTGAATTGCAAAAATAGATAGAAGCTATAGATCTCACCAATCATTTTTTAAAGTTAAATTGCTATAAGCAGGGGTTGGAAGTAGGTAAAAACCTTTCTGACTCCCTGTGTCAGATTTTATACACCAACTCCACTTCTTTTTCGTAATTTAATATATTATTATCTTGACTAATTAATCCAGAAATATGTGCGAAATAAATTCAATAACTTTATATATCTATAAAAAGTATTTTTACAGGTTTAAAGGTATAGTATTCACACTCACTCAAAACGGACCTTTGTACCCTAAATTTGCTTAAAAAAATACATATATCCCATAAAAAATAACTATCAAATTAACAGATGCCTAAGAATTATACAATAATCTTAAGACAGGAAAAATTTTTACATTTATTATATATATAGATGCTATGTTTGCAATACATTAAATTTTATTTTTCTTAATAATAGAATAGTTTCTATACGATCTTTAACTAAATATTCTTTCATCTAAATTCTAAATTCAAAACTTTCTGTTGAATTAAAATATCTTGTTGTAACCCTCTATGGTGAGAAAAATATCTCAATACTCACTTGGTTATGCTGTTAAAGCTGTAATTATCGTTACTACTGGTTATATTATTGAAGGATATGATTGAATCGCCTCCATAATATTTAATTTGAACAATAATTCCAAATATTTTGAAAAAACAAAAACTTTATAAAAGAGCCAGTCTTAAAATTCCTTCAAAATGTTCAAGCCCCGATTCTCTATCTCTGGCCACAAGTTTGAAAAAATCTTACTGAATGAACACTTCAAGTAATCTGCAATATAATCCTTCCTTTCAATAACAAAAGTATCATAGGTAAAAATAATATAACTATAATAAATTATGCCTGAATTAAATTTATTTTTAAATTCATAAGAAAAGAACTAGTGACAGTATATGATTTTTTTTTTTTTTTTTTTACATTATTCATTCCTAAAGCACAAAAAAAATTGAAAATTAATAATATTCTAAGATTTATACAATAATATTTGAGCATTACAGAAGTATTGAACATATTTTTGATTGCCAGCTGACTACTTCAATGGAATTATTCATAATTGCTTCATACTGAAGTATCCATAACTTTCTTCTAATTCTCAAATAAAGGAAGCTTGAAACATCTTTCAAATATAAGATTTGGAATTTTTTTTTGAAGAATCATTTTTAAATGTATGCTTCTCACACTTATTAAAATTCTAAGAAAAAAAATGTCTTAGATAATGCATAGAACAGATACAGATGAATACAATATGTATTTTCTAAAAAAATCTTATAATTCTGAACCTTTAGAAAGTACCAACAGATTGAAAGGAAGACAACACATTTATTAAAAATTAAACTCATAAAATAATGACAAGAACAACCTTTTTCAGTTTTGAAATTTATAAATATGGGGGAATATTTGGGGGGGAGGGGGACAATAATGTACAGGGATAACCTTAAAAATTATTTTTTAAAAATAATGTTATTTTAACTATAAAAATATTCAACATTATTAAAGAACGTATATTATGATAATGATGAAAACATTTTTTAATGTACAGATCGAATAATTCTAAAAATAAGTTGTGCAGTTTTTTTTCAGAAGTATGAGTTAATTGCTAAAATAACACAGGGATGCAAGCGTATCTTTTGTGAAGAAAAAATGCAAAAAGTAAAAAGAAATAGTCATAAACAATATATTTTCAACTACTAATTTAACAAGAACAATAAATTAAACATTTATAATTTAATTTCAATACTCAAAGGATGTTTTAAATTAGGAAAATACAATTAAAAATAAAGAACTATCAAAATCAACATATTTACCTGAAGTAAAGGTTTGGTATATTCATATAATTCTTTTATTTGGTCTCCATCAATACAAGAAATCATTGCTTTACAAACATCTAGTGTTCCATGCCTAAAAATTTATTCAAAATCCAGTTAAAATAATTTAAAAATTGTTATGTAAAAGACAAACAAATGGATATTAAAAAAATTACTTTACAATATGAAATCTTTTGATTCTGATGAACGCATTTTTTGCATACCAGTTTGAAAATAGATTGTAATCAACTGAAATAAAAATTAAAACAAAACTGTATTATAACTCTACAGTTTAGAAATATCTGCTGCATTTTTTTTTTTTTTTTTTTTTACTTTCTCTGAATTTTTAAATAATGCTATTATTGATTGTAAAAAAGTTCATAATAAGACTATTGGCATGGCATTAATATTTATCTGTAAATAAACATATTTTAAAATATATTTAAGTATTGCTGATACATAATACGACTTAAAATCGTTTTCTATTTCTGCTTTTTAACACATTTACAGAATTTATTTTTAAAAATATAGTTCACACCAAAATATTCCAATTAACTAAAACAAATTTTTTTCTAAAATAAACATTAACATGAATGAAAAATAATTCTAGTATATTAATAGTAGATTTTATAGATATATTAACTGCTATAAATTACAGCAGTTTACAAATATGAGAGATCATTTAATTATAAAAAAAATTACCGTTCTATCAGCTATTTGAATATATAGTTTACAAGTTTCATAAACAGCAAGGCGAATTTTTTCCTCTTCTTTATTCTTTGTTTCGGTGAGATACAAATTGAAGAGAATGGGAATATAATTTTTTGCATACTTGGACATTTCCCCTTTATGTTCTTCTGTAAAATGTAAAAATTTTACTATAATTATCTACTATAAAATATATTTGATTACATTTTTAGAATTAAGAAATAAAAATACAATAACTTCTATATTAAAAAAAAAGATTAACGGTTAAATTATTTAGACTAGACTTAAAAAGCAAATTAGATGTTTTCCATTTAAATAGTTTTCAATTGAACATTATAATTTTAAGCTGCCTGTTAATACAATTATAACTTTGATATTAAAGCGTTCAAGTTTCCTCAATTAGAAAAAGAAAATAGAAATAAAAATTGTGGAATATCAGAAATAAATTTATAAAATCTTATTTACATAAAAGTCAAAATTAATATAAAAAAATACATATTTAATATAACAAAATATGTTACATTTGAAATAATTAAACATCCATAATATTTATTTATTTATAGAACATCTTTTTTACTATAGCTAAGTTATATTTATTAACCAGTAAGTAACAATGATGTAAATTATTCAAATAATTTAAACCATTGTTCACATTTTTTCAAAATAAACAAAAATAATAAAGACTTAAAATTTTTTTTTTTTACAAAATAAATAATTTTACCATTTTTAATTAATAATCTGAGAGAATTCAGGATAGTCAATTTTAAAGGAAGGAATTGTCCTAATTTGTCATCATTAAGTAATTTTCCTAACTTGGGAGCAACATCTTTGAAACACTATAAAAAATGCAAAAATAAAAATATTATTGAATCGCATGCCAACACTAAAAACCCCACAAAATCACATATTTCAAATATTAATTCTGATCAAATAAAGATAAATATGTATGCTTGAAGTACAAATACAGGTTATTAATTTACAAATTCATTTTTACTAATTTTCAGAAGTTAGATGAATGCATGGTATTTGTAGAAACCAAGCATGGTTACCGGAATGATAAAATTTATTACATAAAATATTAATCAAACTACTAGCAATTCAAAATGCAATTTAATGAAGAATAAGAAAATGAAATTCATCTTTTACAAAAACTAAATGTACAAAAATGAAATTACAGCTTCATCTACATATTCAAGCTTATGTCTTAAAATGCTAAAAATGTAGCACTTTAATACACAACCACTGGATTTAATAACTTCTGCATAACATTTTTGCCTAAATAAAAGGGGCTTAGGATGTGTGGGAAGTACATAACAATTCACACTACTTCCACAAGTCATCAAAAGGTAATATGTCATAGACATTTAGTGGTTTGTAACATGCCAATCCATAGAAGTCATGCATATAAAAAATTTCTTCAATCAAGCTTACGGGTATAAATGAAGCTGTTATAAATATAATGCTAAAATTTCGTCTTTTACTATCTGACATTACTGATTTGCCAATTTTATATTCATATATTATATATATATATATATATATATATGGCTTTAATTTATCAAAGATATCCAATACAAGTACCTTGAAGTCTTGCGAATACAATTCTTCTGTCAAATTCAGGTAAACACTTATATAATGTCTTTTGTCCCCCTCCCTTTGTTCTTGAAGTAAAATTACATTCTATTTACAAAAGAACAATGAGAAAATACAACAATACTTAATACTTCCTTTTTATACTGCTTATAAAGGACATTACTGAAACAGATGATTAGCATATAAGCTATGATGGGAATGCATATTCTCCCACAATTATGTCACAACAATTTCAAAACTCTTAGATATTTTCATCATACAGTAAAATTTTACACCTCCTAGCATGTATTAATGAATAATTTTAACACAATTCTGCTATCCTCAATGAGAAAACTATTAAATTATATATAAAAAAACAAATTATAGAAATATTTAAAGAAAATTTAATGAAATGAAAAATTAAAGAAAAAATTCCCTTTCAAATTTAATTTAATTCTTTTACAGCAATAAAAAATATAATTTTTTTATAATGATAAACTTTTATATAAAAACTTATATGCCATGAATAAGATATATTAGAAAATATTTATATGTTTTCTGAAATAAAAAATTTGCATTGAATTGTTATTTTATGTGCCATTTTTTCACATAATTAAGAAAATTATATTTTAGCAAAATAATTATAAGTATCCTTCTACAGATACATCTTAAGCCAAGTATGAAATATTTGAGATATTTTTTTTCCACATATTTTTTTCTTACCAATGTTGTTTACATAAAATAAAAACAGTTAAAGTAAATAACTTTTGAATCTAATATACTCAAAAATTTCAAAATAATAATTAGTTTAAAAATTAAAAGCAGATTAGTAATTTTTTTTTTTAATATAAGAAAATCAAATTCAAATAATGTTTTACTATATTAATATATAAAAAAATTAAGTTAATGAATGAAAAGAAATTAAGAAAATGTTTTATGTGTAACTTTTTCAATATATTTTTTTAAAAATTTAATTATTTTAATAAGCACTTAAATAAAAATAGCACAAAAAAGGATAGACATACACAAAAAAAAAGATAATACACAAAAAAAGGTAATTATTTTAATAATTAATAACACAAATTGAACCATGATAGACTATAAAACAAAAAATAAACACAGAAATTTTCCTCAATATTTTGAAGGGGAGTGAATTTAATTTAATATAAATTATTGTAACTTAAATTCCAGTGATTAGGAATAATACACCGAATATTTTGTTATAAATTATAATTCAAAATCAAAAATGCTCCTAAGTCAAAAACTGAAATTATCAACAGATTATTACTGATGTTTCTAATAATTAAATGTTAAATATCTGTTTTATAAAATATTAAACATATTACCTATAACCAAACAATATAATCAAGTTTACTTTTATAATCAAACAATATAAAAGTTAAAAGGTATGCATGTTTAGAAATTGCATATTTTTAAGCTTTACAAAAATTGAAATTATCTTAAAATTTTACCATGGTCAAATCTGTAGGCTCTGTGCAAAATCCAGGCAGTAATGACCAGATCTATAAAAATAAACATATTTAAGCAAAATAAACAGAAATACAATATTGCACAAAAGCATATTTTAAAATTTTACATACTTGTAAACAAACTACTTCAAAAAGTTTGCTTTCAACTAATCTTCCTTCTTGTTGTAGAATTTTAGCTTTAATAAAGGAGGGAAAAAAATGTATATATTTCATAACTTAAAATTGAAAATACTTTCATTTTCATAAAGAAATATTACTAAAGGAAATGCTATAGCCTACATTTTTCCTAATATACTAATTAAACAAATTTGGATCACACATGGAACATAACACATTAAAAATATATACATAAAAACATTATATTAAAAATGATAATATAAGTGGTTTCCAAAACTTACAATCACTATTTTTTAAATACTTTTTCAAATTATGCTTTTTAAAAACTATTACTATACAAGTATAAATTTGATCAAAATTTATAAATTATTCATTCAAATATGTAAAAAATAAATATTTCAGTATAAAATAAGAAAGATCCATAAAAGATAGATGATGTTCTTTTATTGTTTCCCTCTTATTCAACAGTATCATCTCTTTTATTAGATTAGACACATGTTAAAAATTATTACATAAATTTCAGAGTGAGAAACCTTTTTATTGCTGATTTAAAATTGACAATGCCAAATATTTAATACAGAGATAAGTAAAACTTATGTACTATGCGAAATGTATTTAAAAATTTACCTTATAGCCCATCTTTTCAGCTAAAGGTTTGAAATAATCTATGAAAAATTTTAATTGTTCTTCTTTCACAGATTTACCAATAGTATGTGGTAACATCCAAAATCTGGGAAGCTGAAGAACATAAAACAATAAGAGCGAAAAAAACTTTTGTTTTTTTTTCCTCTTAAAAGAAATATTACGCATTGTAAATTAAAAACTGGTATGAGTAAAGGAAGGTTTTAAATATGCATTAAAAATACAAAAAACAATAAGAATTATTAATCAATCTAAATAAATACATGGCCTTTCTTCGCTTCTGCCATTTGCAACGTGAATAGCTTCCAAACACAGTAAGAATC
>BPLR01012428.1:0-38018 GCA_021605095.1 Caerostris extrusa
CTTGTACTATATGACGGTAGCAGTGTAGAAAATGTAATTCAGACACAGTTACGAAATGTAACACATATTTATTTTGTAATACTATATTTAGAAAGCTTTAATTGTTGCAGAATTCTTAATAAATGTTAATAATTAATGCGAATACATTTAAAAAACAATGTTGATTATGTGAATTTTCAGAATTTATTTCACGGTTTAAATCACAAAAACAATTTTAAAAATGTTAATATATTGATTTTTAAATGCGTTAGTAATGAAAGTGCTTCTATTTTAGATAATTAAATTATTGAATTTTGGTTTATAAACAATGAGGTGCAACAGCAATTTGTTGATGCGTTTTATAAGTAAGTCATCTGGATGTAATATGCTTTTTTGTTTCGTTAACATGAATTATGTGCTCAAAATGAGTCATTTGAATGACTAGAAGTAAGATGATTTAAAATAAATGATTACTTTAATATAGTGATTAATAATTTGGGTTTCAGATGCATATTTGTTCTCCCGTCAAATCATAACAATTCGTAATAAATTATATCAATACACAAGTTTTATTAATCTGGCATATTATTATCTTAGACTTTATTATATAATACTTAGACATTTTGACTTATTATGCAAATACATTCAAATTAAAGTTGTTGTTTCCTGTTTTTTCTTTTAGTTAAATGCAGTAATTGAGGTAAATTATTCAACCCCATGTCTGGTAAGAAGGTCAACTAAATAATCTTGCTCGTGGCTTTTCAATCTATATCTGTCTACGTCAGCAAGAAGTGCTTTCGCATCTGTGACGGCACAATAAAGTTCAATGTAATAAGAACGACGAATAAACTCCTTAACCATATCAGCAGTCAGCTCACCACAGTTTTTCTGAATATCGTTGGTATAACAGTCAGAATACCAGATTTCTCGTCTGGAAATAAAATAAAAAAAGTATTTCAAAAATTAACTTTCAACTTGGAAATTCAAATATTAAAGCTATTTTTAAACATTTTTGCTAAATCTATTATATAAGAACAGAATTGCAAAATGAATAAATAACATCAAGTCTTCTTGAAAGGTTTTACATTACTCGTAAATGCAAGTAAAATAAATGCTACAACGAAAAATACAGTTTCATTTAGAAAATACTACTGGCCATTGAATTGCTAAATCAAAGAAGGCGACATGCTACAGGCGTGCAATTTACACAACAGGAAGAAAAGTGCTATGATATGCAAATAATTAGCTTTTTCAGCGCATTCCCAAAAGCAGGCACTAGTAGCGACACCTACAATGTGTTTAAATGAGGAAATTCTTTATACACAAATTGCATTTGAACGTTATTGCCTGTTGAAAAGTTGTTGTGATGCCTTGTGTAAGAAGCATAAATGCGTACCAGCACGTTTCTGACTTTGATAAAGTTCAATTGTAGCGTACCGGGATTACGGTATCGTAGTATTGCTGCTCGTGTCGGTCGAGATCTATTGACTGTTAGCAGAATATGGAACCGATGGCTTCAGGACCGTAATACGGAACGCCGTGCTGGATCTCAACGGCCCCTTATCACTAGCAGTCGAGAAGACAGGCATATTACCCGCATGGGCTTAATGGCTACTGCAGTCACGTCATGAGTCATGAGTCAAGAATTGGGGTCGTTTGCAAGACAACAAGTGTCTGTATACACGAACAGTTCGATGACGTTTGCAGCAGCATAGACTCTCAGCTCGGAATCATGGCTGCGGCTACCTTGACACTTCATCACAGACAGGAGCGCGTTTTTCAATGGTGTGATCAACGACGAACCTGGGCGACCATCGAGACATAATTTTTTCAGATGGAATCTAGGTTCTGTTTACAGCATCAAAATGGTCGTATCCGTATTTGGCGGTATCAGTGAACGCACATTGGCAGCGTGCATTCGTCATCGCCATACTGGCCCCATCACCTGACATGATAGTATAGGGTGCTATTGGATGCACGTCTCGATCACCTCTTGTTTTCATTTACGGCTCTTAAAAAAAGTGCCCGTTACATTTCTGGTGTGTTACGACACGTGGTTCTACCCTTTATTCGAGCCCTGCAGGAAAGCCCCCTACATTTCAGCAGGATAATGCGACCGCATGTTGCCGGTGTTGTACGGACCTTCCTTGATACCGAAAATGTTTGGCTGTTGCCTTGGCCTGCAAGTTCACCAGATCTCACGCCAACGTAAAACGTCTGGTTCATTTATTGACTGGCTTTTGGTGACTGACTTTTCACCATACGCCAGTCACTATGGTTGAAGAAATGTGGCATCGTGTTGAAGCTGCATGATCATCTGTACCTTTATATACCATCCAATCTCTGTTTAACTCAATGCTTTGTGTATAAGGGCTGTTATTACTACCAGAGGTGGTTGTTCTGGGTACTGATTTCTCAGGATCTATTCACCCAAATTTCTTCATAGTTTTAATCACTTATTTTTATTATAAAATATTTTTCCAATCAATATCATTTTGTTATCTGCATTTCTTCCTGGTGCAGCAATTTTAATATCCAGTAGTGTATATTAGGGCCTGTTAGGTACATCTAAAAAGTACAAAGTTAATATATTCATAATGGCATGTTTGCAGTCCTAATCAAAAGACGATAAACATTTTATTTTTCCTTAATGCTTTCTTTTCGGTTCTTGTTTAGAACTGAAAAAAAAAAAAAAAAAAAAAAGAATTAATCTTTCAATTTCTTTCTTGCTTTTAAAAGCAATATTTTGTCGTAAAAGTTTATTTTTACCTAAATTGAAATTACCAGTTCTCAATCACTTAAAATTTAGAAATAGACCAAAGTACCAAAGAGATTTAGCCAAATGTGTACCCTTTTAAGCGTTCAATATAATTGAATATTCTTTTAGCTTTTTGTACTTTTATTGAATATCCCTTTTTGTGCATTAAACAATGAATAGCTTCAGAACTCTTTTAACTATAAAATCAACAATGCTTATTTGCAGTCATTCATGACAACCTTTTCTATATCTATTCATTTAATATACAACAATGTGTGTATTGTTTTGAAGTCAAATAGGGAAAGTTACAAAGATATTCATATATTTATCTTGTAATTTTTTTAAATCACTCAATTCCATCAGATTCCTGCAGCACGATATAGACAGTTACGTGGTGCAAATTGTGCTACCTATTACAAATATCCCACCTTCTGGGAGAGAATAGGCTTAGGCCAAAGTATTAGGCTTTGGAAACACTAATTAAATACAACGATATTCAACAAAATTATCGGTAACTGATTGATGAAGAGAACGTCAAATACCAGAATAAAATGTTATGCGTATTTCTTAAGATGCCCCTGAACTTTTTGCAATTATTGGCATATCGCAAAAATTCTATTAAATATTCTATTATAATTACATTCGCATAGATATAATCGTAATTATTCAGAATATGTGGCGAATTGATCATTCCATTTCCCCAAAATACATGAAAAATTTAAAAATGTCAGTGCCTTCAGGCGTTTTTGCATAGCTAATGCTATGCTGCAGCAGCGAAACCGAAAATCACTAGACAAATTCAAAGACCAAAAGGGTGAACGGCCAGAACTGCATTGCCAAGATCATTTCAGTCTGAATGAGAGTACCTACAGGGGTTTTTCTACTGTGAATATTATGCTGCACCATCGAAATCAAAATCATAACACAAATTCAAAAATCAAAGCGTAGAACGGCCAGAATTGCATGGAAAAGAGATCAAGTCGGTTTTGAATAGAAAAGGCATTCAGGGTTGTTGCATTGCAAATGCTATGCTGCAGAAAGAAACCCAAACTCATTTGAAAAAATTCAAAACTCAAAGGTTCAACAGCAAAAATTGCATTGGAAATATCAAATCAGCCTGAATATGAGTACCTTCAAGGTCTTTCTACTATGAATGTTATGTTGCAGCAACGAAACTGTAAATCACTAGACAAATTTAAACATCAAAAATATTGAACTACCGGAACTGCATGGAAAGATGAATTCAGTTTGAATGCAAAGACAATTCAGTTTGAATGTTCGTTGCTGCAGTACAAAATCCCTTTGTACTGCAGCAACGATACCCAAAATCACAAAACAAATTCAAGGATCAAAATGTTGAACGGCAAGAACTGCATAAAAAGACCAATTCAGTTTGAATGTAAGGGCATTCAGGGTTTTTGCATTGCAAATGTTATGCTGCAGCAATGAAACTGAATATAATAAGACAAACTCAAAAATGAAATCTTGAACGGCAAGAAATGCTTCTAACGTTACTTAAATTTGAATGTGTAGGCATTCAGAGTTTTTTTGCATTGAAAATGCTATGCTGTTGTACGAAAACCTAAATTCATTTGATAAATTCAAAAATGGAAAGACTGAATAGCAATAACTGCATTGACAAGGTCAATTCAGTCTGTGTGTGATATGTAGGTTTTTCTTACTGAGATGGCTATGCACTTACTATGATGCATCAAAGAACCCGAAAACCAAAAGACAAATTCAAAAATCAAAATGTTGGACGACGAGAACTGCATGAAACGATCAATTCAGTTTTAATATAAGTGCATTCAGTGTTTTTGCATTGTGAATACTGTGATGCGGCATTGAAACTGAAAATCAGAAAGCAAATTCAAAAATCAAATGTTTAAACGGTAAGAACTGAATTATAAGATTAAATTATTTTGAATGTGAGGACTTTCTGGTTTCTTATACTTATGACGGTTTTGCTACCCAATTTGGTATAGGAAATACCAGTAGGGGCTTTTTAACGTGCCAAATTGCCATGTTTCCACTTCACTCCTTGGCAGTCCTCCTTTGATTTTGTATTGATGTGTTTCGTTTTTTTTTTATGTATATACTGAAAATATTTGGGGGATTTTTTTGTAAATGCAAGGCCTGATTGTAAAAATTTTGTACATTATTATTTTTAAAAGTATCGTACATCGCTAGATACTACCTTTTTCCATCTTTTCAACATCACAGACCGAAACAACGACTCATGTTTTCTTGTTATCCTCTAATCGATCCAATTTTTCGTGTCTTCAATTGCCTTGTTCCATCGATCGGAACAAGTAGTAATCTGATGGAGCAATGTCTGGTGAATATGGGTGGTGGGTTAAAACAACCTATTTCGGCTTTTCTAAGTATTTTTTTGACTACACAAACAACATGTGGTGGATCTTTTTGTTATATCGTAAAAATTATTTTATCTTTCCTTTCCTCAAAGTGAGGCCCTTTTTTTCTTACATGTATTCCTCAAACGCATCAGTTGTATCTGGTAGGGTTCATCGGTGAAGGTTCATTGTGTTGAAGCAGCTCATAGTATGCAACACTAAGTAGGTACCAATAAATGCGGAGAATGAGAAGCGAACCAGGAATATTAGGGCCTTGCCATTGATGTATATACTGGCAAACAATGTAGATGCAGATGCAGCGATATATGAACAGGCAAACACCACAATTTCCTACATTTAGGATTATCATAACTTATCCATTTTTTCATCGTCAGTGAGAATGCGAGGCAAAAAACTCTTTTTTTTTAAGTTGAAGCTATTGTTCACACTTGAAAAATCGCTTTTCAACATATCTGAGCTTCAATTCGCAAGACATCTAATTTCTTTGCTTTTGAATGATGCCGAGTGCATACAAACTCTTGAAAACTGTTGTGTCAACATTCAACAATTTGACATCGAACTTTGTCGAGTAATGCTTCCAGTTCGTCATCTTCGAGCTATTTCGGTTGACCAAGGTCTTCTTTGTCAAATGTATCGAAATCGCCACATCTAATGCGTCGGAACTAACACTGACATGTTTTTTTTTATCGGTAAGTTCGGTCGGTTCCCCCTAAGTTTCCAACATCACTTGACGAATTTCAGCAGTAAATTTCTTTGAATTAAACAGAAGAAGCCAAACTTACTCTGCAAATGGTGTTTTTTATTGGCGCATGATTCTACATCTTCCGAGCTGAGAAAAATATACTGTTTTCCTTCAGGAAAATGAAACATAATAAAAAAGTAAAGCCTAGTGATAGAACTACAAGAGATGATTATAGTCACAGAAGTGCACGATACATGGCGTGAGTTACGTCATCTATTGTAAATCCTGGGCCTGATGATCGAGTGACTAGCGCTCTGGCACTCGGTGACACAGGTTTTGGACTTGAATTCCGGCGGGTGCCATGAATGTTTGTTGGGGTTCGGAATCCACTTTAATATAACTGTAGAGCGTTGGGCTGACAACATTACTCCATAAAAAAAAAAAATCTCTGTCTCGAAATCATCGTCTCCAGTAGGCAGACGACCTTCGCCGCCATGGGGCTGTTGACTAATGAAGAAGAAGAATATATATATATACACTCAAGAGCCAAAACATTATCGAATCCTGGCGTGGAGGTGGCATGGATGCCTGTGAGTGGTTCGGAATCCATGTTAATCCCCGTTATTCTTGGTATAACTAACCTAAAGTGTGTAAAAAAATGTATGTAGAGCGACAAACAAAACCAAAATAAAAGTCGTTATGAATTAAGCACACATTTATATGTTCGGAAAATTTATGCGTTTTACTCTGTTTTGAAATGAAAATTTTAAGTATGATAAACATCAGCATCATCAGTAGCTCAACAGCCCCGTGGTGGGATAAGGCTGGCTTTAAGATTTCGAGACAGGAAATGTTTTCCTTTTACGGGGAACAATTGTCAACAATAGGCCCAATAGTCATATATTTGACCGGAACCTACGGTTTTTAAAGTGGATTCGAACCCCTAGAAGCCTCCATGGCACCGCCGAGACACGAACCCGAAACTTGCGGCAACGAGGGCCAGAGCATTAACCATCCGGCCACCAGGCCCCAAATATGATAAACACTGAGCGAAAATGCAACTATGCCGTGATCTGGAAGTCAAAGTCAATACACAACTGAATCCATGCAAATTCAAAAGCAACGGATCTACAACTGATGACAAAAAAAATGCCGAACCATTGAATGCCTGATTATAGAACACTTACTATATACTGAAATAAAATGTTTAACAATATGTATATATTTGAGTAAATTTTGTCCACACTCATTTAAACTTTTGTAATAAATTCTTTATACTAAAAATCAGAATTAATATACCTCTTTTATTTCAGAATCAATGAATTACACTGGTGTCCAAAAGTTAAGCATAAATCGTAATATGCGAAAAACATGGAGTAAATATTCGTAAAAAATTATTCCAATTTCTTTATGGATATTAATTGGGTGAAGAAGAAACATTGGGTTTACGCAAAACTTTTCAGTCGAGTACGTCCTGCGCATGTCGGAACGCAGAAGCGATTAACGCAGCATAGGCAGTTCAGACAAGTTTCGTGCAACTGCTGTGCGAAGGAACGTTGTTAACCATCAAACAAGGTGAATGATGGCACAAAGACGCCAATTGACATGTTTGCGAAAGGAAGAATCGTTGGAATGATGGAATCCGGCCGATCACAAACCGAAGTGTCTCTAATTTTGAATGTGGACCAGTCTGTGATCTCAAGACTGTGTCAGAGGTTTCAAGAACGGGAGATGTTACCCGACAACCAGTATCAGGTCGACCAAGAGTCACAACCCCTAGCCAAGACCGATATCTGGAAATAAGTGCGCGATGTCAGAGAGCAGTACTGCCAGAGCACTGGGTTCGGCGCTCACAGTCGCCACAGGAATAAGAATTTTGAGACAAACTGTTTACAGGAGACTCAATCATGCTGGCCTGTATTCCAGAAGCCCAGCAGTTTGCATTCCCATCACGTCTGAGCATAAACGCGCTCGTTTGAACTGGAGTTTAAAAAACATCAACATTGGAGTGTGGGAAAGTGGGCCAATGTGATGTTCAGTGACGAGTCCCGGTTTTAGTCTGAGTAGTGATTCTCGTCGGGTAACGACATGGAGAGAACGGGTATCACGTTTTGAACCAGAAACATAACGGAAAGACATCATTTTACATCAAGGGGAGTAATGGTATGGGCAGGCATCATGATGGACGGCCGCGCAGACCTCCATTTCTTTGACACGGGGTCTGTGACTGGTCAAAGATACAGAGACGAAGTTCTTGAGCCTTATGTTCGCTTGTTTCGAGGTGCTGTCGGTCCTGACTTCATATTCATGGATGATAATGCGCCATGTCACCGATCGGTGCTGGTTGATGACTTCCTTGAAACGGAAAAACATCCAGCGCATGTCGTGGCCTGCGAACTTCCCTGATTTAAATCCTATCGAGCATGTATGGGATATGCTCGGGAGACAAATTGCAGCCCTTTCGCACCCACCAAGCTCCGTTACAGAACTGAAGAGAGCTCTCCAAGAAGCTTGGAACCGTTTGAGCCTACAACTCATTCATCATCTCATAGCAAGTATGGTAAATCGCTGTGCAGCGTGCCTGGCTGTCAGAGGTGACCTCACGCCTTATTAAGCCTCAGTATCAGTATTTTTATTTAATGTTTTCTTTCATTTTTTTCTTTAAAGTGTGAACCCTTGTTATACTAAATTTTTTCGAACGGCTACTTTGGATAATAAAATTAATTATTATCGTTCTTTTGATTTGCTTTCTTATTTTATAACCATTTTACACTCACATATCACGTTTCCCGCCATTCTGATGTACAGTTCCTTCTTTATTCACATAATTATCAATTATGCTTAAATTTTGGACACCAGTGTATGTAAAATCACCCAGAAAAACTTTATTGCAAGTGTCATATCAAATCAACAAAAACTTTAATTTAGTTAGCATTAGCATAGAGCACCTGTTATGCTTTTTGTTTATAAAACAGCTGTAAAAAAAAAAAAAAAAACACTCGCCGAATTTTTAAAAACTCATCACTTGCGCTCTAAGAGTTGATTTACATAATTTCGGAACAAGCTTAATATATTTATATATATAATATAAAATATATTAAGCTTTGTGTGTGTTTAAGCATTCATTTTATGTATAAAGTGAATGCTTAAACAACACGTAAATATCAAAAAATTCTATTATAAGTTAATATATATAAGATTATTTTAAACTAAACTTTTCATTGGTAATCCTTACTATTTATTTTCCTAATAAAAACCAATCAATAAAAAAATAAAGTCCGGTTAGAAAGCTTCACAGCGACATCTGGGAATGCCAAAATAAAGCTAATGAGTGTGCATGCTCAGATCGTTGTAGAAATCTCAGTCGCTTCGTTTCGTGATTTCTGATCGTCTTTCCGTTCCTCTTCTCGAGTCATTCGCCGATAAAGCCGTTTTGCAACAAGTGGACGGGGCAAAGACAGGAAAGCGAAGATTATTTTTTAAATTAATTTATGCAAATTCTCTCATAGAAATTTATGCATTCTAATAGTTTGCAATTAATATTAACGTATTGCAAAATTTTATATAATACGATTGAAAAGTTTTATAATTGCCTAAAATTTACAATTCTAATATATTTAAATATAACTATTATTTATTTAAAATTTCACAACATTACAAATAAATAAATAGGATTTCATATTTAAAATATGATTTTTAACTAACCTTTATATCAATATATGGTATAATTTATTTTTCGTTACGGACTTTATAAATAGGTCATGTACATATATTAAACATAATGTATTTAAAAATGTATTTGAAATTCGTTTAAGATAAAAAAATATATTTATTAATATATATATATGAAATATATTTATAATTATATATATAATTATAAAATAAAATATATTTATTAATTTCAGAATCAGTAGAATTCGAATCGATTTTATGAAATCTTTATCTCAATTTATTATTTATAGATAACAAAATGATTGAATTTGACTTTTTTTAAAATTTAATTGAAAAATTTAAAAAAAATTCTAATTGTTAATGTTTTACGTAATAATTTCTCTTCAATGCAAATCGCTTTGTTTAAAGTAATTAAAAATTAAATTTATATTTATTTTCTGTACTGTTCATTTAATCGAACTTTTCATGGTAAAATTAAAATATGGCAGGTGATATAATTATTTTAAATTATGCGTTTATTTAAAAATAATTTATAGTTTTTTAACAGGATTATATAAGTTAGAAGAATTTTCCGTACAAATGCATTTTAATGTAAAATTTTAATTTTAGTAGCAATATTTAAATTAAAAAAAAATTAAAATATAAAATCTTTTTAATTTAAAAATAATGTTTTTTAACAGCAGTATTTAAATTAGCAAAAATTTTCCGTATAAAAAATCTTAATTTAAATATATTGTTTTTAAAAGCATAATTAAATTAAAATTAATTATATATATAAAAACCTTTTAATTTAGAAATATTGTTATTAACGCCATTATTTAAAATAGAAAAAAATTTCAGTAGAAAAACTTTTGAATTTAAAAATATTGTTTTTTAACAGGATTATATAAATTAGAAAACTTTAAGAAACAGAAGTTTATTTTAAAAATATCGTTTTTTTTAGCATTATCTAAATAAGAAAATTTTATACATAAAAACATTTTAATTTAAAAATATTTTTTTAACAGTATTATTTTAATCATAAAAAATGTTCGTATGAATATTTTTAATTTAAAAATATTTTTTTTACAACAACATTTAAATTAAATAATTTCCTTATAAAACTTTTTTTAACTTAATAATAATAATGGTTTTTAATAGCAATATATTAATTAGAAATATTTTCTATATCAAAAATTTTATTTTACAAATATTGTATTTAACAGCATTACATAAATTAGAAAATTATCCACATAAAAATTCAATTTAAAATTGTTGTTTTTTAAAGCATTATTTAAGTTAGAAAATTTGTATATATTAAAAGCTTTTAATTTAAAAAATTTTGTTTTTTAACACGATTAGTTAAATTAAAAAATATAAAAAAATTTTTAATTTTAGAAATATCGTTTTTTCAACAGCATTATTTAAAATTGAAAAATTTTAAGCTTAAAAAAATCTTAAATTAAAAAAAATTTCATATTTTAAAAATTTTTTAATTTAAAAATAATGTTTTTTACAACATTTAAAATAGAAAAATTTTTCGTATAAATACTTTTAAGCCAAAATATTGTTTTTTCAACAGCATTATTTAGATTAAAACAGTTTTCCATATAAAACCTTTTAATTTAAAAATATTGTTTTAATAGTGTTATTTAAATTATAAAATTTTTCCATATTTAAAATATTTTTAATTTAAAAATATTGTTTTTAACATCATTAGTTTAAGTTGCTAAATTTTAAATTCATTAGTTTAGACATAAAAAATTTTCTCTTTAAAACAGTTTTTAAAAGCATTATTTTATTTAAAGAATTCCATATGAAAACCTTTTAATTTAAAAAAATATTGTTTTTTAACAGCATAGTATTATTTAAATTATATAAAATCTTCGTATAAATTTTTTAATTTCAGTTTTTTTTTTTTAAATGCATCACTTAAAAAATAATTTCTCTATCAAAAACTTTAAATTAAAATTGTTGTTTTTTAATAGCCATATTTTAATTATAAATATTTTCCATATAAAAATTTTAATTTTAAAAATATTATTTTTAACAGCATTACATAAATTAGAAAAAATTTAAAATAGAAAAAAATTTTAATTTCAAAATATTGTTTTTTAACAGCATTATTTATATTACGACAATTTTACATATAAAAACCTTCAATTTAAAATTATTGTTTTTAAAGCATTATTTAAATTAGAAAATTTTCCATATTTTTAAATCTTTTAATTTAACAATATTGTTTTAATAGCATTATTTAAGTTAGTAAATTAATATATATTAAAACCTTTTAATTTAAAAATATCGTTTTCAACAACATAATTTAAATTAAAAATTTTTAACATAAAAATTTTAAATTAAAAATATTGTTTTTTAACAGCATTTCGAAAGATAGAAAATTTTTTCCATATTTTTAAAGATTTTAAATTTAAAATAATGTTTTTAAAAACGTTGTTTAAAAATACTGAACTTCCCCGTATAAATATTTTTAAATTAAAATATTGATTTTTAACAGTATTATTTAGACTAGAAAATTTTATGTATAAAAAAGTTTTTTTGATTTAAAAACATCGTGTTTTAACAGAATTACTTCAATTAAAAAAATTTCCAAATGAAAACCCTTTAATTTAAAATATCGTTTTAACCAGCATTATTTAAATGAGAAAAATTTTACACATTAAAAAATTTCAATTTAAAATTAATATTTTTAAAAACATTATTTAACTTAGTAAAATTTTTATATTTTTAAAACTTTTTAATTTAACAATATTGTTTTCAACAGGATTCTTTAAATTAGTAAATTTCTATTAATTAAAAACCTTAAAAAGATTCTATACATTAAAACCTTTTAATTTAAATATTTTTAACAGGATTATTTTAAATTAGAAAAATTTTATACATAAAAACTTTTAATTTGAAAATATAATTCCTTTTAAGTTAAAAATATTGCTTTTTCAGCAGCATTATAAAGATTAGAAAATTTTATGTATAAAAACATTTCAATTTAAAAATATCGTTTTTTATCAGAATTATTTAAATTAGAAAAATTTTACTAATAAAAAACCTTTAAATTTAAAAATATTGTTTTAACAGCATTATTTAAATTAAAAAACTATTTGCATATTTTAAATCTTTTTAATTTAAAAATATTATTTTTAACATCATTAGTTTAATTAGCAAAAATTTTAGATATAAAAATTTTATTTTTAAAACAGCGTTTTTAAAAGCATTATTTTAATTAGAAAAATTTCCATATGATGATTAAAAATATTTTTTTCCAACAGGATTATTTAAATTAAAAAATTTTCAGTGCCAATTTTTTTTTTAATTTGTAAATATCGTTTTTTTTAACAGCAAAATTTAAATTATTAAAATTTTATAAATAAAAAATTAAATTTAAAAATATATATTTTTACCTCCATCATCTAAATGAGAAAAAAATTTTATATATATTACCTTTTAATTTAAAAATATTGTTTTTCAACTTTATTTTTATAATTAGAAATATTTTCCAAATATTTAAAGTTTTTAATTTAAAAAATAATGTTTTTAACAACATTACTTAAAATATTGAATTGTCCCTATAAATATTTTTAAGTTAAAAATATTGTTTTTCAGCAGCATTATTTAGATTAGAACAGTTTTTTTCATATAAAAATCTTTTAATTTAAAAATATTGTTTTAATAGCTTTATTTAAATTAGAAAGTTTTTACATATATATATTTATCTATTTAATTTAAAAATATTGTTTTTCACATCATTAGTTTAATTAGTTAAATTTTAAATATAAAAACTTTTAATTTTAAAAATAAAGTTTTTTACAGCATTATTTCGGTAGAAAAAATTCCATATGATAACCTTTTATTTTAAAAATATTGTTTTTTATAAGGATTATTTAAATTATTAAAATTTTTGAATAAAAATTTAATTGAAAAATAAATTTTTTAAAAGCATTATTTAAATTAGAAAATTTTTTCCATATAAATCTTTCTAAGTTAAAAATATTGTTTTAACAGCTTTATTTAAATTTGAAAGTTTTTACATATATATATTTATCTTTTTAATTTAAAAATATTTTTTTTAACATCATTAGTTTCATTTGTTAAATTTTAAATATAAAAACTTTTCATTTTAAAAATAAAGTTTTTAACAGCATTATTTCGGTAGAAAAAAATTCCATATCATAAGATTTTATTTTAAAAATATTGTTTTTTATAAGGATTATTTAAATTATTAAAATTTTATGAAATAAAAATTTAATTTAATTCAAAATTTAATTCAAAAATTTTTGTTTCAACAGCATTGTTTACATTAGAACAGTTTTCCATATAAAAACCATTTAATTTAAAAATATTGTTTTAACAGCTTTATTTAAATTAGAAAAATTTTCCATATTAAAACCTTTAATTTCCATATTTTTACATTTTTTTTAATTTAAAAAAAAGTTTTTAAATATTTATGTTAAAGTTTAATAAAACAAAAAGGGTGTCATTAATTTAAAAAATAAATTTTAACATCATTATTTTAATTGCAAAAGTTTCCATGTAAAAAAACCTTTTAATTTAAAAATTTTGTTATTTCACAAGAAATTTAAATTAGTTTTCCATTTAAATCATTTTTTATTTCATTTTTACATGATTATTTAAATTAGAAAAAAAAATGGAAATAATTTTAAAAATACCGTTTTTCAAAGCATTATTTAAGGGTAAAAATTTATGCATAAAAAAATCTTTAATTTAAAAATATTTTTTTAACAGTTTCTTTAAATTAGAAATATTTTCCATATCAATCTTTTAATTTAAAAAGTTTTAACAGCATAATTTAAATCATTAATATTTTATTAAAAAAATTAGATTTAAAAATTACACTACCACCACAAAAAATGAGAAAAATTTATATATATTACCTTTTAATTTAAAACAAAAGTTTTTGTCAACATTATTTTTATAATTAGAAAATTTTTCAAATATTTAAAAGTTTTTTAATTTAAAAATAATGTTTTTAACAACAAAATTTAAAATATTGAAATGTCCTATAAATATTTTTAAGTTAGAAATATTGTTTTTCAGCAGCATTATTTAGATTAGAGCAGCAAAAATATGGAAAAATCTTTTAATTTAAAAAAATATTGTTTTAATAGCTTTATTTAAATTAGAAAGTTTTTACTTATATGCGATAGTTTATCTATTTAATTTAAAAAATTGTTTTTAACAAAGTTTAATTAGTTAAATTTTAAATATAAAAACTTTAAATCATTAAAAATAGTTTTTTAACATGCTTATTACACTAGATAAAAATTCCATATGATAATTTATTTTAAAAATATTGTTTTTTATATTTAAAATTAAAAGGGTGCCATTTATGAATAAAAATTTAATTTAAAATAACAGTTTTTTTAAAAGCATTATTTAAATAACAAAATTTTCCATTGAAAATCATTTTAATTTAAAAATATTGTTTTTCACCACCAGATTTAGATTAGAACAGTTTTACAATAAAAACCATTTAATTTTAAAATATTGTTTTAACAGTTTTATTTAAATTGGAAAAATTTTCCATATTAAAACCTTTTAATTTCCATATTTTTACATTTTTTTTTAAAAATAAAGTTTTATAATTTAATAATTAAAATTTCCTGTGTAAATCTTTCCATATTTTACATAGATTTTTAACATCATTATTTGAATTAGAAAAAATTTCCGTAAATATTTATGCTAAAGTTTAAAAAAACAAAAGGGTGCCATTAAATGGTAAAAAAAATTTTCAGTGCCACTTATTGCGACAGTTTAATTTGTAAATAATTTTTTTTAACGTAACAAAATTTAAAGTTAAATATAAATAAAATAGTAAATTTAAAAATTTCCATATTTTTACTAGATGCTTACTTAAATGAGCAACAAAAAATTGGAAATATATTACCTTTAAATTTAAAAACAAAAGTTTTTCAATTATTTTTAAATTAGAAAAATTTTCAAATATTTGAAAGTTTTTTAAATTTAAAAATAACAAAATTTGAAGTGTTTTTAACAATCATTATTTAAAATATTGAAATGTCCCTAATAAATATTTTTAAGTTAAAAATATTGTTTTTCAGCAGCAAAATTTAGATTAGAAAGTTTAAATATAAAAAGGGTGCAATTAATTTAAAAAATTGTTTTACAGTTTATTTAAATTAGAAAGTTTGTTTACATATATACAACCAACGTACAAAATTTAAAAATATTAATTTAAAGGTATATATTAATTTAAATCATTTCCATATTTTTAAATGCTTACTTACTTTTCAACAAAAAATAAATATTTATTTAAAGTTTAAATAAAAACAATATGGTGCCATTTATTTTAAAAAATTGTTTTTTTAAGTAAATTATTGCGACAGTTTTATGAATAAAAATTTACAATCAAAAAAATAAATTTTTGAAATTTAATAGAAAAATTTTCCATATAAATCTTTTTAAGTTAAAAATATTGGAAATTTTTCACCACCATTATTTAGATTAAACAGTTTTACACTATAAAAACCATTTAATTTTAAAAATATTGTTAAGTTTTATTTAAATTGGAAAAATTTTCCATATTAAAATCTTTTAATTTCCATATTTTTAATTGATTCCTGTGTCAATTTTTTAATTTAAAAATACATTATTTGCATTAGAAAACAAAAATTAAAATATTTATGCTAAAGTTTAAATAAAACAAAAGGGTGCCATTAATGGTAAATGAAATATTTAAGTCACTTATTGCGACAGTTTGTTGTAAATAATTACAACCAAAAACAAAATTTAAGTTAATTGAAAGGTATCATAGTAATTTAAATCATTTCCATATTCTTACTTAGATGCTTACTTACACTAGAGCAACAAAAAATTGGAAATAATTATGCTAAAGTTTAAAAAAAAACAAAAAGGGTGCCATTAATGGTAAACGAAATATTTAAGTCACTTATTGCGACAGTTTGTTGTAAATAATTACAACCAACGTAACAAAATTTGAAGTTAATTGAAAGGTATCATAGTAATTTAAATCATTTCCATATTTTTAATTTGATGTACTTACGTACAAAGCAACAAAAAATTGGAAATATTTATGCTAAAGTTTAAGTTAAAAAAAAGTTTTTTGCCATTAATGGTAAAGAACAAAAAGTTGGAAATTTATGATAAAATAAATAAAAAAAGTCACTTAATGGTAAAAAATTTGTTTTAAATAATTACAACCAACGTAAAAAATTTAAAGTTAATTGAAAGGTATCATAGTAATTTAAATCATTTCCATATTCTTACTATAGATGCTTACTTACACTAGAGCAACAAAAAATGGAAATATTTATGCTAAAGTTTAAAAAAAAACAAAAGGGTGCCATTAATGGTAAACGAAATATTTAAGTCACTTATTGCGACAGTTTGTTGTAAATAATTACAACCAACGTAACAAAATTTAAAGTTAATTGAAAGGTATCATAGTAATTTAAATCATTTCCATATTGTTTTTTTACTTAGATGCTTACTTACACTAGAGCAACAAAAATTTGGAAATATTTATGCTAAAAAGTTTAAAAATATATCACTTATTGCGACAGTTTGTTGTAAATAATTACAACCAACGTAACAAAATTTAAAATTTGAAGTTAATTGAAAGGTATCATAGTAATTTAAATCATTTCCATATTTTACTTAGATGCTTACTTACACTAGAGCAACAAAAATTGGAAATAATTATGCTAAAGTTTAAAAAAACAAAAGGGTGCCATTAATGGTAAACGAAATATTTAAGTCACTTATTGCGACAGTTTGTTGTAAATAATTACAACCAACGTAACAAAATTTAAAGTTAATTGAAAGGTATCATAGTAATTTAAATCATTTCCATATTTTTACTTAGATGCTTACTTGCACTAGAGCAAACAAAAATTACAAATATAATTATGCTAAAGTTTAAATAAAAAAAAGGGTGCCATTATTGGTAAACGAAATATTTAAGTCACTTATTGCGACAGTTTGTTGTAAATAATTACAATCAACGTAACAAAATTTAAAGTTAATTGAAAGGTATCATAGTAATTTAAATCATTTCCATATTCTTTTGTTTCTACTTAGATGCTTACTTACACTAGAGCAACAAAAAATGGAAATAATTATGCTAAAGTTTAAATAAAACAAAAGGGTGCAATTAATGGTAAACGAAATATTTAAGTCACTTATTGCGACAGTTTGTTGTAAATAATTACAACCAACGTAACAAAAATTTGAAGTTAATGAAAGGTATCATAGTAATTTAAATCATTTCCATATTCTTACATAGATGCTTACTTACACTAGAGCAACAAAAAATGGAAATAATTATGCTAAAGTTTAAAAAAACAAAAGGGTGCCATTAATGGTAAACGAAATATTTAAGTCACTTATTGCGACAGTTTTTGTAAATAAATAATCAAAACAACGTAACAAAATTTGAAGTTAATTGAAAGGTATCATAGTAATTTAAATCATTTCCATATTCTTACTTAGATGCTTACTTACACTAGAGCAACAAAAAATGGAAATAATTAGGCTAAAGTTTAAAAAAACAAAAGGGTGCAATTAATGGTAAACGAAATATTTAAGTCACTTATTGCGACAGTTTTTTAAATTGTAAATAATACAACCAACGTAACAAAATTAAAAGTTAATTGAAAGGTATCATAGTAATTTAAATCATTTCCATATTTTTACTTAGATGCTTACTTACACTAGAGCAACAAAAAATGGAAATATTTATGCTAAAGTTTAAATAAAAAAAAAGGGTGCAATTAATGGTAAACGAAATATTTAAGTCACTTATTGCGACAGTTTGTTGTAAATAATTACAACCAACGTAAAAAAATGAAGTTAATTGAAAGGTATCATAGTAATTTAAATCATTTCCATATTTTTACTTAGATGCTTACTTACACTAGAGCAAAAAAAATGGAAATAATTATGCTAAAGTTTAAAAAAACAAAAGGGTGCAATTAATGGTAAACGAAATATTTAAGTCACTTATTGCGACAGTTTGTTGTAAATAATTACAACCAACGTAACAAAATTTAAAAAAGTTAATTGAAAGGTATCATAGTAATTTAAAGTCATTTCCATATTTTTATTCTTATAGATGCTTACTTACACTAGAGCAAAAAAATTGGAAATAATTATGCTAAAGTTTAAAAAAAAACAAAAGGGTGCCATTAATGGTAAACGAAATATTTAAGTCACTTATTGCGACAGTTTGTTGTAAATAATTACAACCAACGTAACAAAATTTAAAGTTAATTGAAAGGTATCATAGTAATTTAAATCATTTCCATATTCTTATTTAGATGCTTACTTACACTAGAGCAACAAAAATGGAAATAATTATGCTAAAGTTTAAAAAAAACAAAAGGGTGCCATTAATGGTAAACGAAATATTTAAGTCACTTATTGCGACAGTTTGTTGTAAATAATTACAACCAACGTAACAAAATTTAAAGTTAATTGAAAGGTATCATAGTAATTTAAATCATTTCCATATTTTTACTTAGATGCTTACTTACACTAGAGCAACAAAAAATGGAAATAATTACGCTAAAGTTTAAAAAAAACAAAAGGGTGTCATTAATGGTAAACGAAATATTTAAGTCACTTATTGCGACAGTTTGTTGTAAATAATTACAACCAACGTAACAAAAATTTGAAGTTAATTGAAAGGTATCATAGTAATTTAAATCATTTCCATATTCTTACATAGATGCTTACTTACACTAGAGCAACAAAAAATTGGAAATAATTTATGCTAAAGTTTAAATAAAACAAAAGGGTGCCATTAATGGTAAACGAAATATTTAAGTCACTTATTGCGACAGTTTGTTGTAAATAATTACAACCAACGTAACAAAATTTAAAGTTAATTGAAAGGTATCATAGTAATTTAAATCATTTCCATATTCTTTTATTTGATGCTTTACACTAGAGCAACAAAAATTGGAAATATTTATGCTAAAGTTTAAATAAAACAAAAGGGTGCCATTAATGGTAAACGAAATATTTAAGTCACTTATTGCGACAGTTTGTTGTAAATAATTACAACCAACGTAACAAAATTTAAAGTTAATTGAAAGGTATCATAGTAAATTTAAATCATTTCCATATTCTTACTTAGATGCTTACTTACACTAGAGCAAAAAAAAAAAATAATTATGCTAAAGTTTAAATAAAAAAAAAGGGTGCCATTAATGGTAAACGAAATATTTAAGTCACTTATTGCGACAGTTTGTTGTAAATAATTACAACCAACGTAACAAAATTTGAAGTTAATTGAAAGGTATCATAGTAATTTAAATCATTTCCATATTTTACTTTAGATGCTTACTTACACTAGAGCAACAAAAAATGGAAATAATTATGCTAAAGTTTAAAAAAACAAAAGGGTGCCAATTAATGGTAAACGAAATATTTAAGTCACTTATTGCGACAGTTTGTTGTAAAATTACAACCAACGTAACAAAATTTAAAGTTAATTGAAAGGTATCATAGTAATTTAAATCATTTCCATATTTTTAGTTTAGATGCTTACTTACACTAGAGCAACAAAAAATGGAAATATTTATGCTAAAAGTTTAAAAAAAACAAAAAGGGTGCCATTAATGGTAAACGAAATATTTAAGTCACTTATTGCGACAGTTTGTTGTAAATAATTACAACCAACGTAACAAAATTTGAAGTTAATTGAAAGGTATCATAGTAATTTAAATCATTTCCATATTCTTACATAGATGCTTACTTACACTAGAGCAAAAAAATGGAAATAATTATGCTAAAGTTTAAATAAAACAAAAGGGTGCCATTAATGGTAAACGAAATATTTAAGTCACTTATTGCGACAGTTTGTTGTAAATAATTACAACCAACGTAACAAAATTTAAAGTTAATTGAAAGGTATCATAGTAATTTAAATCATTTCCATATTTTTACATAGATGCTTACTTACACTAGAGCAACAAAAAATTGGAAATAATTATGCTAAAGTTTAAAAAAACAAAAGGGTGTCATTAATGGTAAACGAAATATTTAAGTCACTTATTGCGACAGTTTGTTGTAAATGGTATCATAGTAATTTAAATCATTTCCATATTTTTACTTAGATGCTTACTTACACTAGAGCAACAAAAAATGGAAATATTTATGCTAAAGTTTAAATAAAACAAAAGGGTGCAATTAATGGTAAACGAAATATTTAAGTCACTTATTGCGACAGTTTGTTGTAAATAATTACAACCAACGTAACAAAATTTTAAAAGTTAATTGAAAGGTATCATAGTAAATTTAAATCATTTCCATATTTTTACTTACATAGATGCTTACTTACACTAGAGCAACAAAAAATGGAAATATTTATGCTAAAGTTTAAATAAAACAAAAGGGTGCAATTAATGGTAAACGAAACATTTAAGTCACTTATTGCGACAGTTTGTTGTAAAAAATTACAACCAACGTAACAAAATTTAAAGTTAATTGAAAGGTATCATAGTAATTTAAATCATTTCCATATTTTAAATAGATGCTTACTTACACTAGAGCATTAAAAATTTGAAAATAAATAGCTAAAAATAAAACAAAAGGGTAAATTAATGGTAAACGAAATATTTAAGTCACTTATTGCGACAGTTTGTTGTAAATAATTACAACCAACGTAACAAAATTTGAAGTTAATTGAAAGGTTATCATAGTAATTTAAATCATTTCCATATTTTAATTTAGATGCTTACTTTACACTAGAGAACAAAAAATTGGAAATATTTATGCTAAAGTTTAAATAAAACAAAAGGGTGCCATTAATGGTAAACGAAATATTTAAGTCACTTATTGCGACAGTTTGTTGTAAATAATTACAACCAACGTAACAAAATTTGAAGTTAATTGAAAGGTATCATAGTAATTTAAATCATTTCCATATTTTTAGTTTGATGCTTAACTTAAAAAATTTATGCTAAATTTAAAATGGTAAACGAAAAGATGTTTAATTACACTAAGTTATTTAAGTCATTAGAACAGTTTGTTGTAAATAAACAACCAATTTAAAAAAATTAAAAATAATTTAAAAGTTTATTTAAAAAAAAGGGTGCCATTAGATGCTGAAATATTTAAGTCACTAGAGCAACAAAGTTTGTTGTAAATAATTACTAAACCAACGTAACAAAATTTAAAGTTAATTGAAAATTATCATAGTAATTTAAATCATTTCCATATTCTTAGTTTAGATGCTTACTTACACTAGAGCAACAAAAATTGGAAATATTGAAAGTTTAATTTAAAACAAAAGGGTGAAATTAATGGTAAACGAAATCATTTAAGTCACTTATTCTTACAGTTTGTTGTAAATAATTACAACCAAAACAAAATTTGAAATAAATTGAAAGGTATAATAGTAGTTTAAATCATTAAAAATATTTTTTTTAGATGCTTACGTACACTAAGATGAAAAAAATTTAAAATATATTGCGCAGTTTTTAAAAAAACAACCAAGGGTGCCATTATTTGGTAAATGAAATATTTAAGTCACTTATTTGATTTCCATATTTTGTTGTAAATAATTACACTAACAACAACAACAAAATTTGAAATGAAAGGTTAATGAAAGGTATCATTTTAAATAAAACAAAAGGGTTCCATATTTTAATAGATGCTTACGTACGACTAGAGTTTGTTGTAAATAAAAAATCAAATAATTTATGCTAAAGTTTAAAAAAACAAAAGGGTATCATTAATTTAAATCGATTTCCATATTTAAGTTTTATTGCTTACAGTTTGAGTAAATAATTAAACCAACGTAAAATTTAAAAAAATTGAAAGGTATCAGCATTAATTTAAATCATTTCCACTTATTTTAGTTTGATGCTTTTTTATAACTAGAGCAAAAATTAAAAAATTTATGCTAAAGTTTAAATAAAAAAAGGGTAAATCATTTCCATATTTTATTTAAGTGCACTTACGCTAGAGCAGTTTGTTGTAAATTTTTAAGTTTAAAAAACAAAAGTTAATTAACAGTTCATTTAATTTAAATCATTTCCATATAAAAATAAATTTAAAAATATTGTAAATAATTTAAAGCTTTATTTAATTTAAAAAATTTCCATAAAAACATTTAAATCATTTCCATATTTTTACAACAAAATTTAAAAATAATTATTTTAACAGTTTGTTTAAAAAAAACCAAGGGTAACATTAATTTAAAGAAAATTTAAAATATTTATTTAAACATTTTTATTTTAATTAGATTACATTTCCAAGAGTAACAAAATTGAAAATTTAATGCTAAAGGTATTAGTAATTTAAATATTTCCATTATTTAAACATTTTATGTCACTTACATTTAAAACATTTTTAAAAATTACAATAATTATGCTAAAAAATTTAAAAAAAAAGGTATCTTTTTAATTTAAACGAAATATTTAAGTCACTTATTGCGACAAAAACATAAAAAAATAATTAATAAAATTTAAAAATAAATTGAAAGGTATCATCATTAAATTAAAGAAATCATTTTATTCATCTTTTAGATTTGTAAATATTACAACACTAGCAAAATTAATTAAATTAGGTTCATAAATTTAAATTTAATTTCCATATATTTTTACTTTGATGCATACATAAATAGAGCAACAAAAATTGGAAATATTTATGCTAAAGTTTAAAAAATTGTTTTTCAAAATATTTTAATGGTAAAGAAAAATTTTTAAGTCACTTTTGCGACAGTTTTTTGTAAATAATTACAATCAACGTAAAAAAATTTAAAGTTAATAGAAAGGTATCATAGTAATTTAAATCATTTCCATATTTTAGATTAGAACAGTTTTTCACTAGAAAAACAAAAATTGAAATAATTATTGTTTTAAAGTTTAAATAAAACAAAAGGGTTTCATATTAATTGGTAAACGAAATATTTAAGTCACTTATTGCGACAGTTTGTTTAAATAATAAAAACCAACAAAAAAAAATTTAAAGTTAATTGAAAAAATTATCATAGTAATTTAAATCATTTCCATATTTTAATAGATGCTTACTTTTTGGAAATAATTATGCTAAAGTTTAAATAAAACAAAAGGGTGTCATTTAAGTCACTTATTGCGACAGTTTTTTGTAAATAAATACAACCAAATTTTAAAAAAATTATTAAAATTTTAAAAATGGAAAAAATTTAATTTAAAAATAAATTTTTGGTAAACATTTTAAGTTTGTTGTAAATAATTAGTAACAAAATTTTTAATTGAAATCTTTATCATAGTAATTTAAATCATTTCCATATTATTTAGATTAGATGCTTTTACACTAGAAAAACAAAAAATGGAAAAATATTGTTTTAAAGTTTAAATAAATTAAAAGTTTGTCATTAATGGTAAACGAAATATTTTTAACTTATTGCATTAGTTTGTTGTAAATAATTACAACCAACGTAAAAAATTTGAAGTTAATTGAAAGGTATTTCATAGATAAAAATTAAATCTTTTATTTTTTCCATTGTGCCATATTCTTATTTAGATATTACTTGACATAAGCAACAAAAATTTAAAAATAATTTTTTAAAGCATTATTTAAATTAAAAAATTTTGCAATTAATTTTAAAGTTAAAAATATTGTTTTTCACCACCATTATTTAGATTAGAACAGTTTTTCCATATAAAAACCATTTAATTTTTAAAATATTGTAACAAATTAAAAAGTTAATTGAAAAATTTTCATAGTAATTTAATTTCATATTTTTACATTTTTTTAATTTAAAAATAAAGTTTTATAATTTAATAATTAAAATTTCCGTGAAATATTTTTTAATTTAAAAATAAATTTTTTAACAGGGTCATTATTTTAAAGAAAAAATTTCCATATTAAAACAGTTTAATTTTAAAAAATTTTTTCCAACAGGATTACAAAATTGAAAAAAAAAAATTTTCAGTGACAATTTAAATTTTTTAATTCTTACTTAGATTTTTTTTACACAGCAAAATTGGAAAAAATTATTAAAATTTTATAAATAACAAATCAAATTTAAAAAAATATATTTTTACCTCCATCATCTAAATGAGAAAGTTTTTTAAATATATTACAACCTTTTAATTTAAAAATATTGTTTTTCAACTTTATTTTTATAAAAGAAAAATTTTCCAAATATTCGAAAGTTTTTAATTTAAAAATAGTGTTTTTAACAACATTATTTAAAATATTGAAATGTCCCTATAAATATTTTTAAGCTAAAAATATTGTTTTTAAGCAGCATTATTTAGATTAGAACAGTTTTTCATATAGAAATCTTTTAATTTAAAAATATTGTTTTAAAGCTTTATTTAAATTAGAAAGTTTTTACATAGTAATTTAAATCTATTTAATTTAAAAATATTGTTTTTAACATCATTAGTTTAACAAAAATTTTAAATATAAAAAGTTTAAATTAAAAAAAAGTTTTTATCAGCATTATTTCGGTAGATAAAAATTCCAAGTAACCTTTTATTTTAAAAATTTTTTTTTATATTTACAATCAAAAAAATTTTATGAATAAAAAATGTAATTTAAAAATAAATTTTTTAAAGAGCGTTTATATAAATTAGAAAATTTTTTCCATATAAATCTTTTAAGTTAAAAATATTGTTTTTCACCACCCTTATTTAGATTAGAACAGTTTTCCAAATAAAAACCATTTAATTTTAAAATATTTTTTAACAGCTTTATTTAAATTGGAAAAATTTCCATATTAAAACCTTTTAATTTCCATATTTTTACATTTTTTAATTTAAAAATAAAGTTTTTTAATTTAATAATTAAAATTTCCCGTGTCAATCTTTTAATTTAAAAATAAATTTTTTAACATCATTATTTGAATTAGAAAAAAATTTCCATATGAAAACCTTTTAATTTAAAAATATTTTTTCCAACAGGATTATTTAAATTAAAAAAATTTTCAGTGCCAATTTTTTTTTTTAATTTGTAAATACCGTTTTTTTAACAGCTAAATTTAAATTATTAAAATTTTATAAATAAAAATTAAATTTAAAAATATATATTTTTACCTCCATCATCTAAATGAGAAAAATTTTATATATATTACCTTTTAATTTAAAAATATTGTTTTCAACATCATTTTTATAATTAAAAAATTTTCCAAATATTTAAAAGTTTTTAATTTAAAAATAATGTTTTTAACAACATTATTTAAAATATTGAAATGTCCCTATAAATATTTTGAAGTTAGAAATATTGTTTTTCAGCAGCATTATTTAGATTCGAACAATTTTCCATATAAAAATCTTTTAATTTAAAAATATTGTTTTAACAGCTTTTATTTAAATTAGAAAGTTTTTACATATATATATTTATCTATTTAATTTAAAAATATTGTTTTTAACATCATTAGTTTAATTAGTTAAATTTTAAATATAAAAACTTTTAATTTTAAAAAATAAAGTTTTTTTACAGCATTATTTCGTAGAAAAATTCCATATCATAACCTTTTATTTTAAAAATATTGTTTTTTATAAGGATTATTTAAATTATTAAAATTTTTTGAATAAAAATTTAATTTAAAAATAATTTTTTAAAAGCATTATTTAAATTAAAAAATTTTCCATATTAAAACCTTTTAATTCAAAAATTTTGTTTCAACAGCATTGTTTACATTAGAAAATTTTTCCATATTTTAAAATTATTTTTAATTAAAAAGTTGTTTTTTAACATCATTAGTTTAATTAGTAAAATATTAAGTATAAAAATTTTTTAATTTAAAAACGTCGGTTTTTATCAGCATTATTTAAATTAGAAAAATTTCCATATTTTTACATGTTTTTTAATTTAAAAATAAAGTTTTTAACAATCTTAATTTAATTATTAAAATTTCCGTATCAATCTTTTTTAATATAAAAATAAATTTTTTTTTTTAACATCATTATTTTAATTAGAAAAAATTTCCATATGAAAACCTTTTAATTTAAAAATATTGTTTTTTAACAGGATTATTTACATTAGTTTTCCATTTAAAACTTTTTCATTTAAAATAGTTTTAACACAATTATTTAAATTAAAAAAATATGTAAAAAAACTTTTCATTTAAAAATATCGTTTTTCAACAGCATTATTTAATTTGAAAAATTTTATGCATAAAAAATCTTTAATTTAAAAATATTGTTTTTGATGGGATTCTTTAAATTACAAAAATTTTCCAAATTTTTAAAACTTTTTTGAATTAGCAATATTGTTATGAAAAGGATTATTTAAATTAGTAGATTTCTATTAATTAAAAACATTGAAACGATTCTATACATTAAAACCTTTTAATTTAAAATTTATTTTTTAACAAGATTATCAGTATAAAACCTTTTAATTGAGAAATATTGTTTTTAAAAGCATTATTTTAATCAGTAAAATTTTCCGTATAAAAAATTTTAATAAAAAAAATTGTTTAACAGCATTATTTAAATTAGAAAAAATTACCAAATGAAAATCTTTTAATTTAAAAATACTTTTTTAACAGCATTATTTAAATTAAAAAATATGCTTTATAAACTTATTTTAAAAATATAGTTTTCATCAGCATTATTTAAATTAGAAAAATTTTATACATAAAAACCTATTAATTTAAAAATTTTAGTTTTTTAACGCATTTTTTAAAAATAGAAAAATTTTCCATATTTTTAAAAGTTTTTAATTTAAAAAAAATGTTTTTAACAACCTTATTTAAAATAGTAAAATATCCCGTATAATTCTTTTTTTAAAGTTAAAAATATTATTTTTCAGTAGCACTATTTAGATTAGAAAAATTTTATGCATAAAAACGTTTCATTTTAAAAATATCGTTTTTCATCAGAATTATTTAAATTAGAAAAATTTTTAAAGTAAAAAACCTTTACATTTAAAAATATTGTTGTAATAGCATTATTTAAATTAGAAACTTTTCCATACTTTAAATCATTTTTAAATTAAAAACATTGTTTTTGACATCATTAGTTTGATTAGTAAAATTTTAGTTTTTAGTAATTTATTTCATTTTTCAACAGCGTTTTTAAAAGCATTATTTTGTTTAGAAAAAATTTCCATATAAAAACCTTTTAATTTAAAAATATTATTTTTTAACAGGATTATTTAAATTTGAAATATTTTCGGATCAATCTTTTAATTTAACAATATCGTTTTTTTAACAGCATAATTTAAATTATAAAAATTTTATGAATTTAATTAATTTAATTTAAAAAATATATATTTTTACCGCACTATCTAAATGAGAAAAATTTTCTACATGAAAACCTTTTAATTTAAAAATATTGTTTTTTAACAGAATAGTGTTATTTAAATTATAAAAATCTTTGTATAATTTTTTTTTAAATGCTTCATTTAAATTAAATAATTTCCCTATCGAAACTTTTAAAATAAAATTGCTGTTTTTTAATAGCAATATTTTAATTATAAATATTTTCCATATAAAAAGTTTTTAATTTAAAAATATTATTATTATTAACAGCATTGCATAAATTAAAAAAAATTTAAAATAGAAAAAAATTTTAATTTCAAAATACTGTTTTTACAGCATTATTTAAATTAGGACAATTTTCCATATAAAAAAACCTTCAATTTAAAATTATTGTTTTAAAGCAATATTTAAATTAGAAAAATTTTCCGTATTTTTAAATCTTTTAATGTAACAAAATTGTTTTTACATCATTATTTAAATTAGTAAATTTATGTACATTAAAACCTTTTAATTTAAAAATATCGTTTTAAACATCATTATTTAAATTAAAACATTTTTATACATAAAAATTTTAAATCAAATATATTGTTTTTCAACAGCATTATGAAAAATAGAAAAATTTTTCCATATTTTTAAAGCTATTTAATTTTTAAAAAATGCTCTTAAAAACATTGTTTAGAATAGTGAATTTTCCCGTATAAATCTTTCTAAGTTAAAAATATTGATTTTTAACAGTATTATTTAGATTAGAAAATTTTGTGTAGAAAAAGTTTTTAATTTAAAAGCATCGTTTTTTAACAGCATTATTTAAATTAAAAAAATTTTTCAAATGAAACCCTTTAATTTTTAAAAAATATCATTTCAACCAGCATTATTTAAATGAGAAAAATTTTATACATAAAAAACCTTTTAATTTAAAAATACTTTTTTAACAGTATTATTTAAATTAAAAAAAATATAACTTAAAAAACTTATTTTAAAAATATAGTTTTTCATCAGCATTATTTAAATTAGAAAAATTTATACATAAATACATATTAATTTAAAAATTTTGTTTTTTAACGGCTCTTAAAATTAGGAAATTCTTCCATATTTTTAAAAGTTTTTAATTTAAAAAAAATGTTTTTAATGACCTTATTTAAAATGTTAGATTAATGAGCTTTTTTTTTTTTTTCGTTATTTTTAATTGCTGTAACTTTGTTCATAATCTGCCATTGAAATAAAAACCCCTTATTTAAAATAGTAAAATTTCCGTATAATCTTTTAATTTAAAAATTTCGCTTTTGAACAGCATAATATAAACTATTAAAAATTTTATGAATAAAAAATTTAATTTAAAATTATACATTTTTACCCGCACTATCTAAATAAGAAAATTTTTATATATAAAAACCTTTTTGATTTAAAAAAAAATATTGTTTTTTAACAGTTTTTAACAGCATTATTTAAATTAAAACATTTTTTTATACATAAAAATTTTAAATCAAATATATTGTTTTTTTCAACAGCATTATGAAAATAGAAAATTTTTCATATTTTAAAATCTTTTAATTTAAAAATATTGTTTTTTAATCGTATAGTATTATTTAAATTATAAAAAATCTTAATTTTTTAATTTTTAAATTTTTTAAATGCATCACTTAAATGAAATAATTTTCCTATCAAAACTTTTCAAGTTAAAAAATTGCTTTTTTTTTATAGCAATATTTAAATTATAAATATTTTCCATGTAAAAACTTTTTTATTTTAAAAATATTATTTTTAACAGTATTACATGAATTAGAACAACTTAAAATATAAAAAAATTTCAATTTCAAAATACTGTTTTTAAACAGCATTTTTTAAAGTAGGACAATTTTCTATATAAAAAATCTTCAATTTAAAATTATTGTTTTTAAAGTATTATTTAAAATTAGAAAAATTTCCGTATTTTTAAATCTTTTTAATTTAACAATATTGTTTTTAACAACATTATTTAAATTAGTAAAATTAATATACACATTAAAACCTTTTAATTTAAAAATATCGTTTTTCAACAGCATTATTTAAATTAAAAACATTGTTATGCATAAAAATTTTAAATCAAATATATTGTTTTTCAACAGCATTATGAAAAATTTAGAATTTTTCCATATTTTTAAAGCTTTTTAATTGAAAAATAATGTTTTTTAAAATGTTTAGAATAATGAACTTTTCGTAAAAATCTTTTAAGTTAAAAAATATTGATTTTTAACAGTATTATTTAGATTACAAAAAAATTTTATGTATAAAAAGTATTTAATTTTAAAATACCTTTGAAATGATCCAAATGAAAACCCTTTAATTTAAAAAATATCATTTTTAACCAGCATTATTTAAATGAGAAAATTTTATACATGAAAACCTTTTAATTTAAAAATACTTTTTTAACTGCATTATTAAAATTATTTACAATTTTCCATATATAAAAACTTTTTAATTTAAAACTAATGTTTTAGAGCATTATTTAAATTAGAAAATTTTTTCATATTTTTAAAACTTTTGAATTTTACAATATTGTTTTCAACAGGATTGTTTAAATTAATTAGATTAAAAGATTTCATTAAAAGATTCTATAAATTAAAACCTTTTAATTTTTAAATTTTTTTAACAGGATTATTTAAATTTGAAAATTTTTCCATATAAAACTTTTTTAATTTAAATATATTTTTAACAACATTATTTAAATTAAAATAATATGTATAAAACTTAATTTAAAACATAGTTTTTCCATCAGCATCATTTAAATTTTTGAAAATTTTTTTATACATAAAAAACTTTTAATTTAAAAATTTTCTTTATAACAGCATTTTTAAATTAAAAATTTTCCATATTTTTAAACTTTAATTTAAAAAAATAATGTTTTTAACAACATTATTTAAAATAGTAAAATTTCGTGTAAATCATTTTAAGCTAAAAATATTGTTTTTCAGCAGCACTATTTAGGAACAGTTTTCCATATATAAAAAATTTTAATTGAAAAATATTGTTTTTTTGACAGAATTATTTAAATTAGAAAATTTTTCCATATTTTTAAAACTTTCGAAATTAACAATATTGTTTTCAACAGAATTATTTAGGATTAGTTTTTAAGTTAAAAATTTGTTTAACATCATTAGTTTAATTAGTAAAATTTTAAATATAAAAAACTTTTCATTTTAAAAACATAGTTGATAAAAACATAATTATTTAAATTATTAAAAAATTTTATGTATAAAAAATTTAATTTAAAAATATCGTTTTTACCACATTTTTTAAATGAGACAAATTTTATACATGAAAAACCTTTCTTTAATTTAAAAATATTGTTTTTTTAACAGTGTAGTGTTATTTAAATTACGAAAAAATTTCCTATAATTTTTTAATTTAAAAATATTTTTTAAAGCATCATTTAAATCAAAATAACTTCCTTTTTAAAAACTGTTTAATTTAAAAAATAATGTTTTTAATACAACAATATCTTAATAAGAAATATTTTCCATATAAAAACTTTTAAATTTAAAAATATTGATTTTTAATAACAATATTTAAGTTAGAAAAAAATTTATATAAAATTTTTTTAATTTAATTAAAAATTTAAATAATTAATTCAAAAATATTTTTTAAAAGCATTATTTAATTTAGAAAAAAAATTTCCGTATAAAAACTTTTTAATTTAAAATATTAATGACTTATTTGTTTGGTAACTACAAGAAGTTAATTTAAGGAACACAAATTTTTATTTTTTATTTTTATTAGTGCGTTGTCTCGAAATAGTACTTCGTTTATAATATAAATTCCATTTCAATGAATTTTCCCCCTTTTACGAAGAATTATGTATGTAAATGAAGTTAAACTAAAAATAAAATTCTTATTTAACAAAGTACGGCATTGAAAAGTATTTTTATTTTACTCGTGAAATTAATTGTTAAATGTGTACACTATTTTTATTTTTTAAAAGGTCATAGATTGAATTTTGAAACTGCACGAGTCATTGCCCTTTTAACACGGTAGAGCGAAGTAGAAAATATTTTTGAATAATTGTTCCATATCAAACCATGCAGATTTTCAATTCGATTCTGTGTCAGACTTCTCACGCAGCATTCAAAAAGTTTTTTTAAAATTGGCATACATTGTAGCTAATAATTTTCATTCATTAGTGTTTTTATTGGTGGCCTATGTTTACAAATATTTTTACCACTTGCTAATGCTGCTTGATAAAATATACAAATATTTCTTTCCACCAAAACAGTTATTATGTTGCCGTTTGGTATCAGTAGAACTTTATGCAACAATGTGATATAAACGGAATTTATATCCTTCTTATTTCTAAAAGTAGCATTCAGATAATATCGTATGAGTTTTTAAATAGTTTCTTCTCTCCAACTTCAAAGCATGGTGTACCATTGGCCTAATTTGTGATCTTGCCCGTAGTCTATTTCTATTTACATTAAGCCCTGAAGAACCGCGATGATGGGCACTTCATGTAGCTTTATGGCTTTGTGCAGACTGATAACATCTAAAATTACATAATTTGGGCTTTCACTCATATCTTTTGTTTGTGTAGAACATCTGATTGATTTATCTTTTTGCATTTTCTCAGTATTAGATGGAAGCTTTTTTAAAAATATTAATTTCCGTTTTTGCATTTGTACTCCATCGCTTCAAGCTTTACTTTCATAACCACACATTTATGTTTGGGTCTTGGCATATTGCTAATAAAAATACAGAATGAATTGAAGAAATTTTCTTAGTACATGACTAATCAGCAAATTTAAAACAAATTCTAAGTTGAGGACACAAACATATACTTTGTAGATATATCTTTGTATACAAGAAAATAATAATTAAAAAATATAAATTTTATTGCAAGTGCAATATTCAATAACAAATGCAGTTCAATCCAAAGTCAGATTTTCAGAGTTCTCGACTCGTCGAATTTAGTCGCATGGTCTGCGGCTGACCTTAATTATCACGTGGCGTAACACACGAAACCACAAGGGGTTCACTTTGTAAACAAGCGGAAACACCGGCCTATTCAGTCACTTCAGAGAAAAATAAAACAACATTTCTGGTCTACTCGTCGCAGATCTCTTTCTCCTCTTCACCAAGAACCTCCTTTTAAGACAATCCGTCAAGAACACAGGTTACCTTCCCTGTCTTCTCATTGGAGTAGACAATTCTCAGCTCGTGGTGTATTACCAAACACGATGGAACAACTCCTGGTGTAGTCCATATTCAATTTGTAATTATTTAGATCTGTGAAGATCGCACTACCATTTGCTAATTTTAGGAGTCTCCTTATACATGAAACTAAATATCTGCTATCAGATTTGAGTGACTGGTTGTTCTCATTAGTACAAAACACTAATTGCATGTCATATAACTACCCACAACACTGCTTGTCTGCCGCCAAATTTAAGTGATGGGTTTGTAATTATATACTTGTCAAATAATATACATTCCTTTTTCCTGGAAATGTAATGCCAAAATGTTTCCCGTGAGAAAAGAATGCTACAACTCTCCTCCCTTTTGAAAAAATGTTTTTCGAATTTTTCTGCGAAAAAAATTCTATTTCACATATTCAGTTGCTCATGCAAATAAAGAGGGCAATTTAAAAATAGAAAACGAAACAAAATTAAACTTTTTAAATAAACACTAAAACATTTCGTACCTGTTAACTGAATTACTAAGCAAATATTTTCACAAAATTATAAAGTTGAAAATTTAAAAAATTGCAGTTAAAAAACAATTCCATATTATACAATACAAAAAGAACAAAATTTTAATCTTTTATGTTCTCCCAGTTCTGACTTCGCTTCGGCTTGGAGCATCGGTATTTTTATTTTTTTTCCTGGCTTGTGAACTACCTCATATTGGGAAGGTTGTACTTCAAACGACCATCTCAGTTTTTATGCCATAGACCACTTCTGCAAGGCCTTCTTGTTCAGAAATAGAGAATTTCCGCTCACCATCTGATAATCTTTACTTACATACAAGATGGGATGCTCGTTATTTTCGTCATTGCGTTATGATAAAAAAAAAGAAAAAAAATGAGCTCGAGATCGGTCTGCAGAATAAATTATTTTTTATAATTAGGGGCGTACATTATAGGTTTGCTGGTCAAACTGCGTTTAATTCTTCAAAATTGCGTTCATTCTTGGTCCAATTTATGCTTTCTCTGTTAATTTTTACTCTTAGAGCGTTTGTTAGAGGGGGCGGCAATTATCGAAATTTTTTTCTTGTAATGTGCGTAATATCTGGCCAATCCTAAGAAAAACTCTAACTTGTGTTTTGGGTGGGTGTGGGGAAATCTAAAAACAGCCTTTTATTTTATCCGCCTTAACAGCCTTATCCGCGGCGTCCTAATTCCATTACTTACAAGATGCCCTAATTACTTAGTGTGGTTCTCGGCAAATCTAAATTTTGATGGTTTCGTGTCATTTACACGTCTTAAAACTTCATCGATGCGTTTTAAATGATCCTCCCAACTATGAATATATTCATAACACTTGCGACATTAACCTACTAAAGAAATACGGAGCATTTCATAACCCGAAAGGTATTCTCGGAGGTATTCACGTCCAATACTAGTTACATATGCTGCGTATCGGTAGACGCGTTTACTAAAAGAGGTATTTGCCAATATCTCTTTGTTAAATCAATCACTGTAATAAACTTCGTGGCGGACACTCTTTCCTCAATACTAGGTAACGAAAAATATTCAGTGCGAATATTTAAATTTAATCACCTATAATCTATACAGGGGCGGGCATCCTTCCCTGAAATATCTACTAAAGTCATTGGGGAGGTGTAATCAGATTGCCCTATTTCAATCATATTTAAATTCAGCATCCGTTTTATGTCGATACTCAGAATTTCATTTTGACGCAAGGAAGTGTGATACGGTTTTTGCCATAAACGGCTTATTGTTAATTAGCTCAATATCATATTCCACTAAATTTGTTTTTCCTGGTTCATGAGAAAAAAAAAAAGCCTTTATGCTTTAGATTTTCTTCAATTCATCGATTTCTTGTACACTTAACCAATTTTCTAAATCATTTTCACTTACAATTTCTTCAAAATTGAAAACATTGGGGGCAAAGCTCGGGTACTTAATTTCCATATTCTGAACCATTTCCAAATATTTCCTCCTTTTGGTAATTGTCAGATTTACTCTTTCATGTCTTTTTATATGGCGTTAACAAATTTGCATGATATGTTTGACTCCTCTCATTTTTATTTGCCATTTTAACAATATAATTGGTTCTGATAATTGACTTCCAAATATTCCCGGACCAACTATTTTACTGCCATTTTATTTGGTTTAGCACCAAATAAAATGAGCACCAAAACTGAAACTACGATTTCAGCTTTTCGCTGGACTGCATTTTTGTCTTACCAACCTTTTAGCTTAGCATATACTTCATTCATTTTCTCTATCGCTCATTCTTGGCATCTCTTCGTTCGATTGATTAGCTCAAAAACATACCTCGACTACTGGAGAATCGGTTTCCTGGGGTTTTACCCAATGTTCACGTAATAAGACTTCGAGAACCTTAAATTTTTCGTAATTAGATCCGCGGGGGAGAGTCCCGTACTCTCATGCGTTACAGTTCGTAAAGCTAATAACGAATTTTTCTCCCAACTATTTCCTGACTCAAGGACATATTATTATTACATATTAGGACATGGAATATTTCCACCGGATTTGTTTGCGGATATCGAACCGAAATATAGGCTACCTTGATACAAAATTTCTCAAAAACCTCTGTAATCAAATTACTCGTAGACGACGTTCTAAATCGCACTGAAATTCACGCGGGAAACCCATTAATGTCATAAGGCAAGTATTTTATATCGGAGAATTTTCTATATTATCACCTAATTGTCTTTTCGAAATGATCAAACGTTTTTCTAAAAATCATACCGTCCATGTTACAAAACCTTTTTCACCTTTTTTTCGCTCTGAAAACACACACTTCCTTTTCTTCGCAACTCATTTGTTATGTTTTGCAACGGGCATACCGATTACAGAGTTCCTATGTGGTTTTAAGAACCACGAAAACCTCTACATCTTAAAGTTACTTAGAATATCTGCACAAATGAAGTTGCTTAAATTTAAATGAGTAGGGATATTATAAATAAAATAAAATAAATTTTTGAAAAACATCTCCTGCCTGAAAACAATTAAAACAGAAGATCGAAAAAGCTAAAGCTATCGGCACAATTAGATGTCCGTTCCATGATGACCATGAGTAATTTAAAATTAAAGTTAAAAATTTAAAATCAAAAAAAAATTAAAAGAAAGTAAAACTAAAAATAAAATTACCTAGAAAGATAAAAAAAAAGTACAAACAGGTTACATCAGCAAAGCAGCGATTACAGAAGGTCAAAAAATCATCACCAAAAGCAAAACAGCTCTGAGTACAGGTTGTTTTATGTGTTTCCAGGGGCATCAACAGATGGCGCCATCAACATGATTTGAAAATAATTAAGTTAAAACCAAAAGTATGGTTTTTGTAAAGTTTTACCTTATGTATAATAAAATTTACTTTCTTAACTTAATAAAAAATGTAGTGATTTTGCTTCTTCTATACTCTATACCGCGGCACTCGGCTACATTTTCCGAAAAAAAATGGAGGGGCGTTCGCACAATTAGCTTTCTCCTACAGCGTCGATGTTAATTTTAGAAAATATTTCGGGAGAATCATAACGATCCTCCAAAGGGCCTTTATTTATTATTTTTCTTAAAAATTTAACGTGATGCGCTGGCACGAATCGGAACTTTTTAACATACTGCTCAACTTCTGGCCAAATTGGCCAAAAATAACGTATTAAAAAGCCGTCCTTCATGGCTCTGGGCCTTATTTTGGAACTCTCTACACCTGAATGAGCATACACCTTATGTTCGCAAATCTTCCGCGGTGATGCTGAATACAATCGGGACAGGTTCTTCCGCCGGAGTCAAGATTAGTTCCGATAAATGTTCTTACATCATTATCGCTGGTTTCCACTCGAGAAGTGGGATTGGGAGAAATTTTCTTTACACTCTGCGCTCTTTTTTCTATTGCTCTTACAACGTGTAACAGCAGCATTGATTTGCATTGCACCTTTTTTATTATTAAACTTGCATTTCCGTTTCCAAGCAAATATATCACATTATCCAATTTTTTTATCTATAACTGCAGCCTTTATAACAAAAAAAGTGTGTATAAAATTACTATTAATAATTATTATTAATTTATAAAATTAAAAAAATTAGACAGCCTAAATTTTGTCATAAAAGATGACAAAGATACTTGAAAGGAATCTGGAAGCAGAGCATCTGTGGGGAAATGGAAATAACTTGGTGTATATTACCACAATATTCACATTAAATGGTGGCCGACATTTGTGCTCCACTTGTTATTTCAGAAGATACTAACGGTTGTTAATCCCGCTCTATGTGCTCGAAGCTGAAAGAAAAATTGCCAAGCAAATGTTTTCTCCAACACCAATTCATCCAATCAACATAATACGTGTCCAATAGCATAAATCATCTTTAAGACTCCTTTTAAAAACAAATTTTCAAAAAGAACACTTGCTGGAACATTGGACAATAAGTCAGAAAAACTTTTTCTAGACACTTTTGGATGATTAATCGTGATAACAAATTCAACTTGACTAAGTCTTTGATGATACAGTCATAAATTAATCTGTAAATATTGTTTTTTGCATGTGAACCGATTGTCGTTCATGAGTCAAATTGTGATCTTAGTGTTGATTGAATATTCCTTCTATAGTGAAGGGAGGCTTCAGTCATAAACAAGACACAAGTTTGGAAACTTGTGAACTGCTTGTGGCAGAAACCTCTTTACACGTTGAGGAATAATTGCCTCACCAAAGTAATTGTAACCTTCGGTAATTTTAAAATCTACATGAGTTAGCACGCAGTGAGACACTTGCTGACTGTTTTTTCATTTAGCAAATTTCTGCATACTACAGTGATTTGCTAATTAGATGTTCAGCACAGTTATTGTTCTTGAGATCACTATCCATGTTTCCAATGACGGAAAATCGTATTCATCCATAATTGTTTGGACATAAATGGGTTTTATTTGTTTGAATGCTTTACTTTGAATGCAACTTTTACTCAATTCAAATGATTAAGGTTTCATAATTAGGTGCATATTTGATAGCTATTTTCTCTATATAACCTTAATGAGGCATGCTCATTGCTTTCCGCTACATCACACAAGTACGTATCTGTCATCTGCAAAGTTCATGAACTGATGCATATTTTGGCTTACAACAGCAGAAGCTTTGATAAAGAATCAACAAATTGCTCCTCTGAAACCTTAGCAATACGTAACT
>BPLR01012429.1:0-94301 GCA_021605095.1 Caerostris extrusa
AAGAACATGTATTGCTATATTATTTATTCCTTATCTATGACATCCATGACTTTAAAGTAGTTAAATCAAAAAGAACTCTTCTGAAATACATTTTGAGAATGACAGGATGATTTCTAGTATTTTTAGATTTTAAAATTCGGAATTTCTTATCAAAATGTGATAGTAAGAAATATTTTTGCAAATTGTAAAGATCATGTTCCCTAACGAAAATTCTTCCTTGCTATTTTTCAAATGGCGTAAGTTTATTTTTCATCTGAAAGAATGTATCCAATCTGAATTTGCTAGGACTGTATTTAATTCGGAATGATATTATTATCAAATTTTTCTTTAATTAGAAATGATCTATTCATCAAGATATGATGATATCGTGAAATTAGATTAATGAATCTTCATTAATCAACAACGATGAAGTAGTGAAATTGCTGTGATTCATCAACGCACTCTTTCATCAGTCTATTTGTTTCTTGGTGTTCGTGTTTCCATAATGTAAGATCTACTCTTTCATTAATAAGTTAAAGAACATCATGTCTGATGGGTGCTTCTCAATCAAATGGAAGTATGGGGAGTACAAATTCCTTAAAGTGAGCATTCCTTATTCCAAGTTAGATCCGAAATCTAACCGCCACTTGTAGCATAATAAATGAGACCCCAACTTGTTCTCAGACGGATATATCCCACAAGACAATAGCGTTCATTGGCTCTTTGCTATGTAAGCTAATCCGGAAGCTATGGTGGCATGAATCTGCTTTATTCAGTATTCTGAACTTTGTAATCCTGCACAAACCCACGATCAATAAACTTTTTTTATTTCGAATGGCAAGCTTGCTGGGTAACAGATATCATAAAAAAGATACACAAGAGCAAGATAGAAACAAATGACACGGAGTTGACCTCGTCCACGCAAGCCTGGCTGTCCAATAACGCTTCCAAAGAGAGCAGGAGGGGCAGTGCAGAACAGGAAGCAAAAGGCAAGACCTGGTTATCAATACGCAGTAGACAGAGAGAGTCAGAGTCAGTTGAATTCTGGTAAAGGTGCTTGCGTGGACAATCGTGACCACAGAAAAGCCTGTAGAAATGCCACAGATTTTTCTCTCTAGGCGATTTAGGTTATCATGAATAGGACCGTAGCAGGGCTTATATCTGTTTCTAGCGCAACATCCTAAAGAAGGATCACCTAAGGGTCGTTTTAATTATCGCCTTAACGGAATGATAAGCCAACTACGATTATTTAACTGGAAAGTAGAGGCCCTTTTGCGGCATCGCGTTTTCCTTATTCCACAGTGGGCGAGGATCCACTGCAGGACGACTGTTTCATTTTTGTGTGCAGGAGAGTTTTATTTATATATATATATATATATATAAACAATACTAAATAGATAACTTTTTGTGATCTCGTTAATAGTAGACTAAATTTTGCACGTCAGAAGAATCCAGAAAAATACACATTACACAAATGTGGTGTCTTTTAGCCAACACACAATTTATAACAGTTTATGTCTTTTACAAATCCCTTTCACGATGATGAAAAAAAATTAACTCGTCAGATTCAGTTGATGAAGCTCATCAATGCAATGTTTAGAATCATTTCTGGTCCTTTATTAAATAAGAAAACACTGACCCCACAGATATGAGAAAAATTTACTTAAAGGATATTTTTCAACTAATTTTCTATAAAATAAATATTTAATCAATTTTGAGATGAATAAATCCCTGAGTGCAAACTCCTTATAATCTTGTACTTGAAAATGCACTAATAAGTGGTAATAATGAGAACTAGCTTAATAAGAGAGAATTTCTCATCGACACTATGTTAGCAGTCTGGAATTTTCCTCTATACGACACGCCGAATGTGAGGTCCCTTACACGCATATACCTCCCCACGAACGACCACCACGAAGTATAAACGACTATCTCAACTGATCAATCGATGACCCTTCTATCTTCTCTCTCCTCGGGGAAGACAGACTTTTTATAAGGATGGCGAAAAAGCCGACAATTTCCTTGAACAACTGAGTGACTCCATAATACTGGGTAATTTTCGACCTGCCAATCATTAATTGGTTTAATCAGAAATTTCTTACTAATTAGGAAAGAAATAATTATTAGGTCATTTTGAAATTCAAGATAGCTAAAAACAGTAATGTGGTAAAATGTGCTTTATATTTTTCATCATATATATGCTACACTAAAGTCCGTGGATCAACTTTCCAATTCCTAGTTATTCTTTGTATTGTCTCACTTTTTCTTTGTCTACTTCTTCCATCTATTTCTCTCTTTAAGTCTTCCAGATTTTTTCATACCTTCTAAGTTGCCTTTTAATAAATTTTCTTTTGGCATTCTATTGTCTTCCATTTGTCCCAAATGGTCTAAATATTTTCATTGAGCTTGTTATTGATTTTAACTGATTTAAAGTATTTAATTATGCATGGTCCCTTTTGGGGTCACATCCGACAGTTTATGATCTACTGCTCCAATATATTGATACCTTGCAAAGGCATCACCATTTCGGGGACCAAACGCTATTCTCCACGAGAGGTATGAGACAATGCCGGCTAGTAGAGATATTCCTGAGGGGAGCCAACTTCATTTTATTGTTCTAGATAAGTAAAATTCACATAAATAAATTCCCTAAATTCCTAACTGTTAAGAACAACGATAATTTTGTTCCCAAGAGATATTACAAATTGAAAGAAAAATATCAGTGGCAACATAAAAAAAAAATAATACAAAGTGAAAGAATTAATTTTTCCAGTTCTATTTTTTAAAAATAAAAAGATGTTTCATTAAAAATGTGAGTAAAATAGGGTACATCCTTTTGTTATTCTTTTTTTTTTTTTTTCCCCCTCCTTCTGCGATATTTATGAATTTATTAACGATTGTATTCCCTTTACCAAGCATCACAATTAAGTCAATAAAAGACTAAAGTAATGTCGCTCTCCCCATTTTACTTTACATTACATTATTTGCATTTATATTACATTTACATTATTATTTTTAGTTATCTAATTATTTTTATGCCTATGCTTGCATTTTTAATCGCTGACTGAATATTTATTTTTATTTATCAGACGAATTTTTGCAGTTGCCAATTTCTATAAGCATTAAACATCAAATAATTCTTCCATAAATCTAAATAATATATAATTGACTGCACGTGTGGTGAAAGCAAACACTAGATGTTATCAAGAAGCATATCACGCCAGACGATTTGTCGACGAAACTCGACGACTACCAAACGAAACTTAATTTTAACACATATATTTAATATTTCCCCTAAGATTAATTAATACATATCTATAATCAATTCGTGATTGAAAATCGAATAGTTCCTTAATAAATCGAAATATGCAAAACGATTTCAGTTGTGATAAAATAAACAGTAGATGTTATCAAAAAGTTTATCATGACAAACGATTTTGCTCTGTAAAAATGAAAAAATAAGAGAAAAAACGAATTTTTTTGCATACATGGTAAATATTTTTTTCAGCAAAATTAATAGTACATATTAGCCAAATATAATTATTTGGCTTTTGATTTTTTTAATTATTAATTATTGTTTTTAATTATATTTATTATTTTTAATTATATTTATTATTGTCATTAATACTGTTATCAACTGAGTTTGAGACATTCGAAATTTCCTTCAAATGAAAAATCGATTATAAGCGAGTTTATTCGAAATTTTCGTTGCCAATTCCTCAAGAGTTTTGAAAGAATTAAAAAATAAAAATGTGCACACTCAGTATCGATCTTGCACGTGAGGTGCACAAGTACAGGCCATCCCCCTTCTTCCGGGTAAATGGCTCATTCCCTTTTCATAAAATGAAAACTCATTAAAAATGGCTGCGCTTTAAAGATAAAGGAGCGAAAGCACCTTCGGGGCGGATGCGCAGCTTCGATGCACACTGCTCGATCGGACGCGGCCGGTTATCGAACGGGGAGGGGAGAGGAAGAGGTGTCACGTGATTCCCGTGTGCAACGTCAATGCACACTCGTGGCCGTCATTGTTTTTATTATTGTTATTATTTATTCCATGCGGCAGCGGAGTACAGGTACTGCATCCTGTTGTCACGGTAACATGCCCAGCTAGGCGAGGATGCCCGAAGCAAAAGAGTGCCTCCTCTTTCATGAGGGAGTACTCTCGAATTATGTGTACTGCAGCGTACATGTTTTCGTTTCGAAATACACAGAAAAGTGTGCATCAATTTTTATCGAGTACTCCCCTTTTTACGTGAAAAATTACAAATTCTGTTAGATTAAATAAATATCGTACATAAAAAAAGAACAACAAAAAAAAAAAATCATGACATTTGTATTATAGATAAAAACGCTTATTCTTAAATACTCTTATTATAGCTCAGCGATTGTATTGTTTGTTAAAAAATATCGGTGGAATTAACGAATTGAAAACAACTGAACACACTTTGGAACTACGCAAACTAAACAATTTTATGTTTAGTTTGATAAATATTTTAACTTAAATTAGCATTATCATGAAGCGTTTAATGTTTTTAAAAATTGCTTTGTTAATTATCATAATTTTTTTTTTTTTTTTTTTTTGCACCAAAACAATCTTTGACTAATCTCGTATTACAAAAAAAAAACTATTTTCAATGGAGGCCTGATGGCCTAACGTCTGGCTCTCGGTGCCACAGGTTTCGGGTTCGAGCCTCGGCGGGTGGAATGGATGCATGTAGTGGTTCGGAATCCGCGTTTAACTGTAGGTGCCGGTCTAATATGGCTGCAGAGCATTGGGCATAGGACTGGAAAGCCTGCTCCGTAAAAAGAAAACATCACCTGCAGAGCCAGATTTAGATGAAAAGAGGCCCTAGGCTATTCCGCTGATGAGACCCTCCCATTTTTAAGTTTGTAAATTACATGACAGAAAATAAAATAAAATCATTACTGTGATATACATCAATATGTTAAATGAAACATGTTGTGATGGTTACTAATCTTTATAAAAAATGTGGCACGGTTAATGAATAAAAAAAGTCGGGAACACTTATTTGGACATTTATTCTCAGCACCTTATATAGTACTTGAAACAATAACTAATCAAACATAACACACAACATTTATAAAGATATCTTACAACTTTTCTAACATTACCACGTATTTCATATTATCGAAGTAATACGGATATAACCGAACGTCGGGATATCAATAGGTCTGTTCGTTTGTCTGTTCCAATCTGCACTTTTTTATGCAAGAACAAACCAGAGCTTAGTAGCATAAGGCACGTCAATATTTGACATAGCAATCAGTGAACGTATGAACTATAACTTTGGTGCAATCCAGTGTACACAAACGAACAGACCCAATGAGCCGAACACGTTGATCTTGACCAATGCATTTTTATGTTTGTTTATTAGTCATATGTGTAGGATTTCTCCTTATTTTCGATTCAGTGTTTTAGTGTTTACTGTTTTTAGATTAGTGTAATTCTAACTTTCCTAACAATTTGAATGTAGCCCCTCTTGATCTTGAGGCCCTAGGCTGAAGCCTTGTTAGCCTATAGGAAAATCTGGCCCTGATCACCTGTCTCGAAATCTGCCAGTAGACAAAAGGCCTTGAACCACAATGGAACTGAGGGGTCTGAATAGCCGAGTGGTCGGTCACACAGGTTTCGGGTTCGAATCCCGACGGTTCCATACATGTTTGCAGTGGTTCGGAATTCACTTTAAGCCGTAGGTCCCGGTCCATATGACCGTAGAGCGTCTCAGAGCCCAATCAGACCTCTTTCTCATCCACATCATTCCCAAACTGTAAAAGGAGCAACTCAGCTCTAGGCACAGTGATGTGGTGTGGCGTAGTAGTAGTAGTGGTGCCATGGATGTTTGTAGTGGTTCGGAATAAAAAACCGTAGGGGAAAACCCTTTAAACCGTAGGTCCCGATCTAACATGATCGTAGGGCATGTGGGGTATTGTTACTCCGCATCCTTAGCTTGTCTTCAAGCTACACGCACCTCCTGAGTAGTGCTAGTGAAAACCTCGGTGCAGCGCTTGCTTTAAGGCATCCAAGACATCTGTCCAAGTTTTTACCAGCTGCATTAGAAAAAAAAAAAATTGAACTGTTGCGTCGATGATGACGATATTTTCAATATATTTAAATTCGTTCACAAAACCAGGGACTAGGAGTTAGGATTCGATTTAAAAAAATCAGATTCCCGACTCTTTACGAAAATAATTTTTTTCCAAAATTCTAGAATTAAATGTTAAAGGGGCACCTCCATTGTGTCCTATAACAGTACAACCAATTGACAGTGACTACTTTAACACCATGTCCAGTGAGTGTTAAGAGATTTTTCAGCACGAAGGTTTATAAAAAACTCTTTAGATAAACAATGACAGAAAATCTTATGGTAGCTATTCTACAAAAAATTATAACTATAATTAAAATTATAAAATTATAATTTATTAAAATTATAATTCTAAAAAAAATTAATGCATTATAAATGTAGCATCTTTATGCTCACAAATATATACATCTTCTCCAATGGTGCGACAGCCCCATGGTGGTCAAAGCCTTCTGCCGACTGGAAAATTCCGAAACAAGAGATGTTGTTTTCTTTCTGCGGGGTAAGATTTTCAGTCTACGCTCTACTGTCATGTTAGTTCGGGACCTATGGTTTACAGTGGATTCCGAACCACTACAAACTTGCATTGGGTGTCGCCGGGACTCGATCCCGAAACATGTGGCACCGAGCGCCAGTCACTGGCCATTAGGCCCCATATACATATATGTATATACGCGTGCGTTTTGTGTTGTGTGTGTGTGTGTGTGTGTGTGCGAGGGTGAATGTGTTAAGTAATTTCCGAAAAAAAATTTATTTTTCTCTGTGGCTGAAGCAAATTACCGTGAGCACATGCGATCCATGGCCTTGACCAGTCTGTGCATTCTTGATCTAGATCAGATTTTGGAATGGGGAATATGAATCTTCACATCTTCTGTATTCCATATTTCAGAGTTTAAATTTTTTTTTTTTTTTTTTTTTGCTTTGAAAATAAAAGAGAATCTCTCTTGCCAAAGTGGCCTCCTTATTTTCACATTTATCCTTTATTGCAATAGATCTTAAGACTAATATTTAGTCCCAGCACTCTAGTCCTTTTCCAATAAGAATAATGAATGGAGAGGTGCTGTAAAGCCGGTTGACAGAACTTCGCGAAATAGGAGAGTTCAATTCGAATACTCAACAAGTGACGCCGAGCCAAAGATGCCGGAGAAGAACAGGATAAATCCCCGAGCCAAAATGCCCTTCCATTGTATTCAAAGCGGGGAATAATGTGATACACCCTCCATTACGAATTGTGGTGTCAAAATAAGACGAAGCACCTCAGCTTCCCCCCTTCCCCCTTTCCCATGGGAATGGATAATGCTTAATGTATTACAGAACCGACGTTCTAGTTGCGAATGTTCTCAGTTCGAAAATTCTCATCATTTCGAAATAATAATTTATAAAATTATTATTTTTTTTATTAATGAGATAAGGATAGCAGGATTTCGATCGGTTTTTTATGAAGAAAATTGATGTAAGGCCAAGAGTTATAAACTGTGTTTCATTTAGGAACTTCTATGGTTCTTGGCTTTTATGGAGCCTTCTTTTTATTATTATGTAAAATGGGGCACCTCTCTAGGGTAAAAAAAATTGATGAAAGATGACATGTTTATTGCAAATATAATGGCTTATCAGATCTATACTGGCGGTAGCTTAGCTACTGGTAGAGTCTGTGGGTGGTACCAGACGAAGAGCGGTCTTCCAGGTTGGGGGGTTGAGTATAGGACTTCTGAACCGATTCTGAAATCTCCAAGGTTTAGTTTGACGCTCTACGGTCATTTTTTGCCATTTTAGGTTAATTAGACCGGGATCAACAGTTTAACGTGGATTCCTAACCCCTAACAGACATTCATTGCCATCCCCAGGATTCGAAATTGAAGCCAACGACCAGAGCCCTAACCAAATTGGCCATCAGGCCACTAGAAATCTCTAGAAACAAATTCCGGATTGACTACTTCCAAAAGTCATAGACAGAATGAGTACTCGAGAATTGGCACATAAAATGTTCGAATTTCATTTAAGAGTGATGCTTTGAGCAATACTGTAGATGTTTTCACCAAATATAATTTGGATATCCTTGCCGTATAGGAAATTAGATGGAATTTTTTCAACAATTGAAGGCACACGAAGCAGAGAGGAAGGCCTCTCACCAGATAGTTTGATTCAGTGGAAATAGTTTTAAAGGGTTTTTGTTGCTCTACGGCCATTTTGTGCACACTTTGAGCTAATTTAGAACCTACTGTTTAAAGTGGTTTCCGAATCAGTAATTAATGAATGTTTATGCATGCCATAGCCAGGATTCAAACTTGAAGTCTGGGGTACCAAGCGCCAGAGCGCTAGCCAATTGGCCATCAGGCCGCAAGGGTCTGGGAGTAAACAGATGGCGATCTATTGCAATGGACAGAGTCAAATGGAGAAAGCTCATGGAGACTGCCTTAGCCTGTAACAGACTGTAGTGCTGACGAAGATAAATGGCTCATCGTCATAACAATGAGTTTTTCGCATTAGACGGTTTTTTAACGTTATTTATTTCATTGAAGACATAAATAATACATAAAATTTATAATTGAATTTAAAAAACAAAATCAGAATGAGTAAGTATTGCTTATATGCCACTGGGTTTATATCGGTCCTCTGCCTACTCCAATACCAAATTTAATGCCTAAAATGCTATATCAAACGCCAGGACGGTGGTATAGTCCATTTTGGAGACAATTGATGTACAACTGCGGGAACATTTTTATTTGATCCTGATTCTCAATAAGGGGTAGACGGACCCTTGAATGAAGAATTGAATGATATGAGTGCGTGAAAGTTTTGATTAGACTATGCGTTTTTAATCAGGGTCGACGACATTGCCGAGGTTACGTCTATTAGTTAGAAAAAGTTGAAAACGACACAAATTCTAGTTACTGTAAGTGTATTAAAGTGACTTTCTGAAATGCAAGTAAATACATACTATCAAACATAATGATTCTGTGCAGCATAGAAGAAATGTTGAAGTTGCTAAAACAAGAACTGTTAGAATGATATTTATTAAAAATAAGTAAATAGTTAATTCAATTATATTTTATTTAACTATATTATTATTTATACTTGAGGGAGGAATCATGACAGAGTGACTAGGTATCGGTGCCACAGCTTTCGGGTTCGAGTCCCGGCGGAGCCATGAATGTTTATAGTGGTTTTTAATCTCCTTTAAACAATAGGTCTCAGTCTAATATGACTATAGACCGTTGGGTGCAGGGCTTGAAAACCCTACCTCACAAAAGAAAATATTACATGTTTCGGAATCTGCCAGTAGGCAGAGGGCTATGGTCTAGCATGAATTTGTAGTGCCGAGGTGTCAACTTGTTATTAAAATTTAATTTAATAATTTCAAAACTGGGGTTTAATTTTTTAAATTTTTTGCTTAAATATTGAGAATCTTATCAACCTAATATGGAGTTTAATGAAAATTACATTGGCGACTCTAGTCTTTGAAAGAAAAAATCTTTAATATTTTGATTTGGGCTAATGCTTTCTGTAGATGAAAATGATTATTTTTACAATTCAGTTTTAAATTTCCTGTTTTGATTCCTGATTATTAGAATTTTTTTTAAAAGATAATTTAACTATAATTTAGTGATGATTTAACGATCGTGTTCATTTCATATAGAACATGATCGTCTTCTTGAGAGAGTGATGGAAGAGATTCGTTACCCAAAATGTTACCCCTTTAATTCTGATTGACACACGAAAAGGATGGGAACAGACAGGGCCGGATGTAGATGAAAAGAGGCCCTAGGCTATTTCATTTATGAGGCCCTTTCACCTCCCATTTTTAAGTTTGTAAACTACATGAGAAATAATAAAATGCATCATTACTGTGATATATATCAAATAAAAAAATATGTTAAATGAAACATGTTGTGATGGGTACTAATAATTTATAAAAAATGTGGCACAAAAAAAGTCGACAACACTTATTTGATTTTTGTCGTGAACACTTATTTGATTATACAAAAAAAAAAATATTTGAGTTACTAATTATTGTGCATAAATAAAAGTTAAGAACTTATCTAGAATTCCTTGCGCAATGAAAATATTGTCACAAAAAAGTTTTCAATAGGCTATAAACACTTCATTAAAGTATTGAACTACTGAACTCAAAAGGCGAGAATCAAATGATGTACGCAATCATAAAATAAGAATCTTTTCTAATAGCATTAACACGTATTTCATATTATCGTATCATACGAATATATAACCGAACGTCGGGATATCAATAGGTCTGTTCGTTTGCCTGTTCCAATCTGCACTTTATTTATGCAAGAACAAACCAAGGCTTAGTAGCATAAGGCGTGTCAATATTTGCCATAGCAATCAGTGAACGTATGAACTATACTTCGGTGCAATCTAGTATATACAAACGAACAGACCCAAAGAGTCAAACGCATTGATCTTGACCAATACATTTTTATGTTTGCTTATTAGTCATATGTGAAGAATTTCTCCTTATTTTCGATTCAGTGTATTAGTGTTTACTGTTTTTAGAATAGTGTAATTCTAATTTTGCTAACAATTTGAATGTAGGCCCTCTTGATTTTGAGGCCCTGGACTGAAGCCTGGTTAGCCTATAGGAAAATCCTGCCCTGGGAACAGAGCATCAATAGAAAAGATTGCATTCAATTTCTTCCGCATGCGATGATTGTTTCTTTAAATTTCGCTCTTTGTGATCTTATTGAATCATGCTTGTGGGTTTTTTTTTCCTTAGTTTCTACGTTTATCATCTCCGGCTTATCAGTAATTGTTTGTTTTTCAAGATCAAAGCTATCTTGATGCATTTGATCAAAACGCTGATAATCTATAATGGTACATTTGAACTGTCTCATTTAAGCCATAGATTTCTCTGTTGCTCAAAGAAAATTGATTATTTTTATTTTTACTGGCCTCTAATCGTATATATCACACCTCTGATTAATATAGGCAATGACTGTTGTTTGTATCTGCGATTCTTCTTCCTCCTCAAAGGAGCAACAACCCCATGGTGGGCCAAGGCCGTCTGCCTGCTGGCAGATTCCAAAAAATGAGAAGGGGTAGGGTTGTTAGTTGTGGCTCAACACTCTACAGTCATATAAGATCTGGGGCCTGAATGGCCGAGTGTGTAGAACTCCGGAGCTCAGTGCCAGAGGTTTCGGGTTTGAATCCCGGCGATGCCATGAATGTTTGTAGTGGTTCGGAATCCACTTTAAAACCGAAGGTCCCGGTCTCATACGACTGTAGAGCGTCACGGAGCCCAGCCAGACTTCTCACCCATAACATTCCCAAACTGTATAGGGTTACTCAATTCTATTCGCAGTGATGTGGTGTGGCGTAGTCGTAGTATTGGTCATATTAGATTGGGACCTACGGTTTAAAGTGGTTCCGAACCACTACAAACATACATGGCACCACCGGGACTCGAACTCAGCACCAGCGTGTATTTGCAATTACCAATAGAAATAACATTGTTTTCTATCACATTGTATCATTCAAGATAAACAATAGGGCCTGATGGCCGAGTGACTAGCGCTCGGTGCCACAAGTTCTGACCTTTGTACCATAGGCATCAGGTTCGAATCCTGGCGTTAACATGGATGCTTGTTAATGGTTCGGAATAGGGACTTGAATGGCCGAGTGGCTAGCGCTCTGGCGCTCGGTACCACAGGTTTCGGGTTCGAGTCCCGGCGATGCCATGTATGTTTTGTAGTGGTTCGGAATCCACTTTAAGCCGTAGGTCCCAGTCTAATATGACTGCTGGGCTGACAACCCTGCCCCTTAAAATATCAGCGTCACGGAACCAAGTCAGACTTCTACCCACGGGTACTTCATCACAACAGAAGCTGCCCTCCCTCCTTTTCCTCTTTCCAAGGGGTTTTGGACTTGGTTTAGATGTTGTTGTCTGCCAAGTGGAATAAGAAACAACAGCAAGATAAATAGTAACAAAACCACTATTGATGCAAGTACAATTGGATTAGAGATCAATGACAGTAAGACAAAATATATGATAATGTCACCCAATGAATCCAAAAGAAGAACAAAAATTATTGACTCTTGAAGGAGTATCCCATTTCAAATATCTGTCTTAAGTAACGACAATAATATCCATAGAGAAGTATGTGAAAGAGTACAAGGCGGTAATCGAGCATTTTACGCAAATAAAGAATTGTATAACAACAGATGTATTTCACGAAAAACAAAACTTTTTGATTTATAAGACTCTAATAAGGCCGATTGTCACATATATTGGAGAAACGTGGACATTAAACGCTAAGAACTTGGATTACATCGAAGCCTTTGAGAGGAAAATATTGAGAAAATGTTTGGACAAAAGAGTTGACAATAATATATGGATTAGAAGACCAAACAAAGAAAATGAAAAATAGAGACATTGTGAGATACATCCAATCACAAAGAATCCGCTGCCTCTGGTATGTACGTCGCAGAGATGAGGGGAAACATCATTAAAAGGATTATGTTATGTAAATTATTCAACAATAGCAGGTTTGGTTTGGTTTGTCACTCTACGGTCACCTTGTGCCACGTGGGTTAAACAGACCGGGACCTATAGTTTAAAGTGGACTCCGAACGACTTACAAACATCCATACCCGGATGCATATCGCAGAAATGAGGGAAACATAACATTTATTTCACGAAAAACACAACTTTTGATTTATAAGACACTAATAAAGCCGATTGTCACGTATGCTGGAGAAACGTGGACATTAAACGCTAATAACTTGGATTACATCAAGGCATTTGAGAGGGAAATATTGAGAAAAATGTTTGGACAATAATATATGGATTAGAACCTGATGCCTGATTCAAACCTGACCTATGGCCAGATTCGAACCTGAAGCCTGTGATACCAAAGGCCAGAGCTAGCCACTTGGTCACAACAATCGGAGGAGAGGAAGACGAAGAGAAATGAGGATTGATGGTGTCGAAGGGGATCTTAGACAACTGAAAATTATTAACTTCAAGATATTGACACTGGAGAGAGAGAGAGAGATGGAGAGCTGTTGTGTTGTAGGCCTGCTTAGTGCAAGGCTGTAATGATAATAAAGAAGAATCCCTATTGACAAATTTTTAATAATAAAATTTGAATTGTTTTCCACTTTATGAAATATGTTATTATTATTTAATATGTCCAAATTATTTGTCATGATTCCAGATAGTAAATTATTTCTGTTCATTTTTATTATCTAATATTCAGTGAATTCAGTGAACTTATAACTCCTAGTAAGTATTCATTAATTACTACCATCAGTTCAGTAATTACCTCAACTCTGGTAGTTCCACTTATCCAGGTAAGTGAATACAAACATACAACAACACACGCAACATTCCCACACGCAGACTGAGTGACTTGTAGCAGAACGGAGCTTTCCGTGATGAAGATGAGCTCACTGAATACGACTTATCTTATTCATTCCCGTGAAGCAAAAAGATAAAAAGAAAAAGGGGGAGGGAAGGAGAAATGTCGCGCTCCATAAGAAATGAACTCGAGTGAACTGCCCGTGCCGACTTCTCTGCTGAAAGGATGCCCTGCAGGCTAAGCGATCTGGCTGATTTCTTTGTGCTGTAAACAGATCAGAATAACAGAATTAGCATTTTTTTAAATATATCACAAGCCTGTTTACTTTTCTATTCAAATTTTGTTAATAAAAAAATAGAGTTAATTGATGTTTGCAATGTGTAATCATAGCACAGTTCATGACGGTCATCAGATAATTGATTTTGAAGAACTTGGAAACACTGCACTACTATATTATTACTATAACACGGCAATCCTGTAACACAATTTCGATTTAACAATAGCCTTCCATATCACAATAGTTTGATGATATCTAGTTCTCATTTTCTTGTCCATTTAAATCTGACTATTATTGATAACTGTCAAAACAAAAAAATTATGAAATATTTTGCAATCTATTTTTCTCTTCTTCATTGGCGCCAATTGGCTAGCGCTGTGTTTTAACTTCTGAAAAAGTCGCATTATATAAATCAGTTTTAGCGCTGACCACATTTTTGGTGACACCGCTGACCCCATACCAAGACAATTATTTTTATATATATAATAATAGAAATATAGTTAAATATGTAATATTACATAATAAATAATAAATTATAAACAGTTGAAATAATAGCTATATTAATAAAATATATGTCATTAAATGGGATACATGTGAAGAAGAATATGTCCAATGAATCTTCAATATATATATTAGTTAATAAGCAGAATATAATATTCAGTATTTTTTAAACTTTATAGGTAAAAATTCTGGTTCACATAAGTTTACAGATCGAAACAAAAACAGACACAGATATATTCAGGACATGTTCTGTCAATGTTTCGCTTTTATTTTGAAACTGTTTCGCTTTTTCCATGCTAAAAGTAACAATAATTTTGGCTCCAATGTATTTACACCTGGACCTTTTTTAGAAAAAAACATTTAATAATATATTCATTCGTTTTTCAAATGAAATATTCACTACATAGTTATAGTATAAAATATCATTTTCAGGGTTTTTTTTTTATTAATTAACAGGTGTGACCTACCTTTATGTTTTTCACCATCTGCCTTTGTTATATTACATTTGAATAAAGACTAAGTAACAGGTCTTCTATACAGGTAACGTGTTACTAAGTAACAGGTATAAGCGTTTGAATCGATATTCTGAGGAAAACAAAAATAAGACCATTCTTTAAAATGTAAATAAATACCTTCCCCGCACTACAGTCATGCGGGACCATGGCTTTCTGCCTAATGGCAGATTCCGAAACGGGAGATGGTTTCTTTTTTACGGGATAGAGTAGTCAAAACTACACACTGTCTGCTGTAAAACTGTGCCCAACAGTCATATTAGACCGGACCTACGGTTTAAAGTGATTACGGTAGAGGTGTCAGCCCTACGCCAAATGCTCTACAGTAATACTAGACTGGGACCTACCGTTTAAGGTGGATTCGATCTATTACAAACATCCATGGCACATCCGGGACCTTGTGGCACCGAGCGCCAGTTACTTAGTCATCAGGCCCCTAAATAGATAAATAAATAAATAATAAATTAATAAATAAAATTAAATGAATAAATAAAAATAAAAACGGTGTCTATGAATAAGGTATAAAATGTGAAAGGAATGGAAAAGTACAGTATATTTTAAGATAAAATCATTTGAAGGTGGAACACTATTGTATCCGACAATCTTGATTACACTTATTGTGGTATTCATTTGAAGCTTATCTCTGAAAATGTTAAAGACTAGAATATGTTTTTCTTTTTTTAATGTTTTTGTCAATATCAGAAAATAGAGGTGGGAGGGAGACCCTACAGACGAGATTTTTTTTTTTATTATTATTAATATTACATGTAATTCTTGCCCGAAACAACTACCCCTTTTCTATACATACTTTGAAGTTGAATCGTCCTCATTTTAACAAATCATTGTAAAGTGACTTTCGTGCAAAGTGGACTTTAGTACCACGGGTTTCAATTTCGAATCCTGGCGGCATGGATGTTTGTGACTGGTTCAGAATCGACTTTAAACCGTAGGCCTGGTCTAATTTGGTCCCGGTGTAATTAATGCACATTGTGGTGTACAAAAGCACCGACCAAAATGAAAATCAAACCAAAGTGGCCTAAAGTTGGATGGTGTGGCCTCTAAAAATTGTAACAGTTCAAATCAACCTGAAGTATTTTTTGCAAGTCAAAAATTGTTAACCGACTTATTTGGCATCAGAAACTTCAAAATTCAAAACTTCTAATCAGTGGTGATTATATTTTAAAAAAAGAGTTGATCGTAATATTAATCTGAATAAATAATTATTACTCAAAAAAGAATAAGTACTAAAATAACATAAAATTTGTATTAGTATTAAAATAATTAAATTAACCAAAAAAAATTTAGATAGTAAATTTTTCAACACCTGAAGCAGTTACTTATTTTCAAACATATTTTTCATTTACGTGTTTTGTAGTTTAAATATTCTTTTTAATTATATGTTGTGTTGAATTTTCTATAAACCGAAATTTATCTGTTAGCGTGGAAAATGTACAAAGCTAATAAAAATTAGTCTGTTATGATTTGTCTAATCTAATCTAATTTGTCTAAAATTAGATTAGACAAATTAGTCTAATCTAATTTGTCTGTTAGTGTAGAAAATATGCAAAGCTATAATTTTTTAAAATTAGAAATAAGCGAAAAAAAAAATCTATACATGACGCTTATAAATTCTTTTTACGTTACAAGCTTAAAAACATATTCTTCTATATTAAAAATTCTTCTATATTGTAAACTTAAAAATGTATTCTTCTATATTATAAATTCTTCTACGTTTTAAGTTTAGAAACATATTCTTCTATTTATATGTTCAAAAATAGAACTTTCATTCTAAAATGCATTTTCTTTTTCTGAGTGAAAACTTATTTAAAGAGCAAATTTTAATCTTTTAATTTTTTTTTTATGCGGAAATTTTTCCCAGATATTCTTGCATGATTTCCGGTATGATAGGTATGTTTGTTTCTATTATTAAAGGTAGTATAATGAACCCTTTTTTTTCCTTTTCAATATTATGATTTTATTTTATAATCTTCATAAAATTATGTGTTATAAGATTGTTTATTTAATAAAATATTCAATTTTTATAAAACACTTCCCTTAATAACAATGTTATTAATTTTTCAATAAAGTTTCATCATTTTTTAACATAGAATGATCGCTGTACAGCAGATTTGAACTGTAAATTGAATTGTGAGTTTTAGATTCAGACATAAGATAAAATAACATTTCGTATTTTATATTTGAATTGCTCTTTTCTTTATTTAAACTTTAAATGCAAAATTACTAGCAGTCAGTATTAATGTAAATGAAAAAATTTTTTTTCTTCCAACACAATTTTTCATTGCTAAAAAATTGTTGGCGAAATGTAATCAGTATAGATTTTTACACTAGAATATTCCAATTCAGTTTTGAAGACGGATTAGGTCATAGTATTACTTATTTTATTTCTACGATTAATTTGGCTTCAATTTGTTAATCTACTGTCATTCTGAGCACACTTCAGGCTAATTAGTTAGGGACCTACAATTTAGCGTGGATTCTGAACCCACCAAACAACCATTCATGTCAACGCCAGGATTCGAACCTGAAGCATGTGGTGCCAAAGGCCAGAGCGCAGCCAATTGGCCATCAGGCAGCACAATTAATTTGAGTTAAAAAGCTGAAAGTTTTCTACGAAGTTACGTAATTCATAATATATTATAAAGGAAGAAAAATCACATTTCGTACACAAATAAACCAAAATTAGAACTATCAACAACATTCTTTTAACAAAATAGGGTAAAAAGTATAATATGGAATATATTACTTTTACAGTGCATTTTTCAAAAAATACAATAGTAACCATTACGAAAATGTGAACAATAAAAATGAACTATCTTTTCATAAAAATGTGATCCAGTATGTTAATACTTTCGATTCAATGTTCAGTATAACATGCGCATTCTGGTATGAATTCACTAATGGCGTCCGTTGCAGTCTGTCGCGATTGTGACTACATGTGTAGATATCTGGAATCGACAGTCTTTCTACCTCGAATCTACGGTTAATCTATCAACGTTGGAGGGATGTTTTACCCATACGACAAATAAAATGCAAGGCATTTATTTCTAAAATTCTCACGGAAAGCAACGCCCTCCCTCCCTTCATCGTTGAATTGTGTTAACGAAATATGAAGCTCAAAGATATTATACAATAGAAAAGATTTTCATGATGTATTAATGTGATCGATAGTTTTTCTTTAACGATTTTCTTAATCGATTTTTCTTTCTTATCAAGATTTAACCGAAATGTATGCTCATAAATTTCACGGCAATATTTTTTACTTTCTTCTTAAATATTAGGCAGTTAAGGGTTTTTATCATCAGTAAGTTCCTGTTTTAATAAGAAGAAATTAGATCGCAAAATAACCTGCAATACAAAGTGATCCAATGTATTGTATTATGGTTTTTTTTCATGTATACTGTTTAAATTAAATTAATTTTTTTTTTTAAATTTGAAATAAGCGAAAAAAAATCTGATGCTTATAAATTCTTCTATACTGTAAATTTAAAAACATATTCTTCTCCTATAAATTCACCTATACTGTAAATTTAAAAACATAGTCTTCTGTATTTATATTCTTCCCGATAAAATCTTCTATACTGTAAATTTAAAAATATATTCTTCTACGCTGTAAATTTAAAAGGTAAACAACGCTGTAAGGTCCCGGTCTAATTAGTCTAAAGTGTGCAAAAAATTAACGTAGAGCGACGTTAACCAAAACCCAACCAATTATATCCATCTATTCTTCTGAGCCGTTTCTATATTTCTTCAAAAACATCTATAAAAAGTTTTATTTCTATCCTTTTTTTTTCCTCCTCCCATCACCACCTCCCCTATGCTCCACAGATGAAGAATTAAAATATTTTCAATTTGTGAACGCCGGTGCCCGAACCGACCGCAGGCCCAGAAAAGAAGCAAACGAGAAACCTGGAGCAGGGTGAGGGGGGTGCATCCACCTTTGAGAGAAGGAGAGAGAGACACGTGTCGGGGTCATCTCCGGCGAAACAAACAACCTCGGCATTGTGTCCCGGGAGCAACAACCTGCCTTAACCCTTTCCGATCCAGTTCTCTCTCTCGCTTTTTGTTCTTCTTCCCCTGCCGCCGCGAATCGCTCGACCAGGAATAATGGCCCCGGCCGAATCGGCGATGAAAAAACAGAAGAGATGCTGGCCCGCTCGATGGAGGTGGCGTGGGTGGGAGAACGGGGGAGGAGGTGTTGTGATTCTTCTCGTACGAACTGAGTTGAAATAAAAATCATTATCGCAGCCAGTACGATGGCGGATAGCTTCGTAACTTGAGCGATAAACTATTTCTTGCGCGACTCAATGAAGGGAAGTTAATCCTCCCGATTTTCTGCATATTTGTCGTGCTGCAATACACGTTCATACATTCATAATAATGTTCATTATCGTTCGTACGTTCATAGCAATGTTCGTTATCATTCATAAATTCAATGTTCGTTATCCTTCACACTTCATAACAATTTCCATTATCGTTCATACGGACACAACAATGTCATTCACCGTTCATACGTTCATAACAATATTCGTCATCTTTCATACTTTCATAATAATGTTCGTTATCGTTCATACCTTCATATCATTCATATATTCAATGTATATAATGCATTTATTCATACATACATTCAATGTACACCATGTATTCAATTGAAAGAAAAAGATGCTGGCTCACTTAATGGAGGTAGTGTGTGGGAAGATGGGAAGGAGGTGTTCTGATTCTTCTCATACGAAGTGTTGAGATAAAAATAAAAACAATCGTTATCGCAGCCAGTATGATGGCGGATAACTTCGTAACTTGAGCGATGAATTATATCTTGCAGGACTCAACGAATGAACGATTCTTTTCAGAATTTTGATAGATTTGTCGTTCTGAACAGAACGATAATCACCAACATTCGATTTGTAGTTCCCAAACTGTGAGGCTATATTCCAAGTAAGAAAGGAGCGAAATAATTATTTTCTTAAAATATAAATTTAAACCTTAACCTTATTATGCTAAAAAGAAAAACAAAGCAAAACACAATATATATATATACATTCACAACATTGTTCGTTACCGTTCATATGTTCACAATAACTTATTCACCGTTCATACGTTCACTGTCATTCATTGTTCATACATTCATAACAATGTTCGTCACTGTTCATACTTTCATAACAATGTTCGTTGTTGTCCACACTTTCATAACAATGCCAGCTATCTCTTATACAATCATAACAATGTCAATTTTCATTCATACGTTCACAACAATGTTTGTTATCGTTCATACTTTCATAACATTGTCTCTTATCGTTCATACATTCATAACAATGTTCGTTATCGTTCATACAATCATAACAATGTCAGTTATCGTTCATATGTCTAAAACAATGTCAGTTATGGTTCATACATTCTAACAATGTCCGTTATCCTTCATACATTCTAACAATGACCATCGCCGTTCATACGTTCATAACAATGTTCGTTATCTTTCATACGTTTATAACCTCAGTTATGGTTTATACGTTCATAACAATGTTTGTTACCGTTCACATGTTCCTAATAATGACGGTTATCGTTCACGTTCCTAATAATGTCCGTTATCGTTCGCACGTTCATAATAATGTCCGTTATCAATCACACAATCATAACAGTGTCCATTATCATTCAAACTTTCATAACAATGTCAGTTATCGTCATTCGTTCATAACAATGTCCAATATCATTCAAACTTTCATAACAATGTCAGTTATCTCTCATTTGTTCATAACAATGTCCAATATCATTCAAAATTTCATAACAATGTCAGTTATCATTCATTCGTTCATAACAATGTCCAATATCATTCAAACTTTCATAACAATGTCCGTTATCGTTTATACGATCATAAGAATGTCCGCTATTGTACATGCGTTCATAACAATGTATTTAAAGTCTGAACAACAATGTATTAAAAGTCTGAAGGCCACAGTATTAGGTGATATTGAAAATTGTATCATTAAAATCGAAGTTAAATGACGAGATTATGTAATAATGCTTTCGAGTTAACCATGAAAACTTGTTTTCATGGTTAACAGTTTAAAAGTAAAACATCATAACGTTTAACTATAAAATGTATTTGCGATTGTGGTTAGAAAGTCCTCGTTGCTGTTTGCGTAATCGTTAGGTTTGGTGTGGATAAGTTTAGAGGTCAGTTGACAGATTAAGGAGATGTTGCACAAATATTTCTTAATTCTTTGTTATTTACCTTTACCCGCAGTTTGTATAACAAATCTGATTTTCCAAAACTTTCACCATAATATATGCTCCTTTCGTAGCTCAAGTCCCAACTAGTTTGTAGGAAAGATCGTTCATACGTTGACGATTGCTGTGATTCGAATGTTCTTCGTTCACAACAATCGTCAACGTATACGTTCGAAAGGTGTAAGAACGTTCAAAGATATGTTCATTCGAATACGTTCGTATTACGTTCGAATGTTGTGATTCGTTGTAGTCACTAAGTCCTCCCTTCATCTCCGGTAGAACGGTTGGCTGTTGAATCTGCTGGCGGCATTACTGTAGTTAATGCTTTCAGAGACAACTAGATTCGATGGCATTTGTGACAATGTGTGTAAAACCTTCTCCCATCGATAGTCAGACTGCCTGATAGGAGTTTTCCGGGTTTTTTTCTATGCCGAGTAAGTCATTGTCTCAACTATTACCCGTCAGTGGGCTGTTCGGGTTTATATGATGTCCACAGATAATCCACTCTCACTCTTATAACTAGTAGGAAGCTATTTCGCTTAAGGTACGGGGGTGAGGTGTGAAAAAGAGCAAAAAGTTCGAAACTCGTAGTAGAGTGACCTGGTAGATTGCGCTAGGGTTTCTCATCCAAGGATGCTTGGTTCGAGCTATACTGTACTGTGAGCTATACCGGACCGAAAAACTTCCGTGCGTACCTTTGGCTTTTATTGAAAGTGTGTTGACACTCATATTTTTCAAAAGTTGGGGCCCAAGTGACTAGAGCTCTGGCTCTCGGTGCCACAGGTTTCGATTCGAGTTCCAGCGGTGCCATGGATGTTTGTAATGCATCAGAATCCATTTTAAGCCGTAGGACCCGGTCTAAATAGAATCGTAGAGCGTTGTGGGGGTAGTGTCACTCGCATCCGTAGCATATCTTCAAGCTGCACGTGTCCCTTGGGAAATGCTAAATGAGTAACAGCGTTCGTCGGTGCAGCCTATAAGAAATGCCTTCTTCCAGACTAGCTTGTAATGGGCTGTTCACAGGGAAAGGATCAATACGACCCAGTCCTCGACGTAATTACAAAACTGTATATATTGGTTTGTTTCTCTACGCTCATCTTGTGCACACGAGAGCTAAACAGACCGGGACCTACAGTTTAAAATGGATTCGAACCAGTAACACACATCCATGCCACAGCCAGGATTCGAACCTGAATGCCTGTGATACCAAAGGCCAGAACTCTAGGCAGTTGGCCCCAGGCCGCAAACTACAAAGAAGTAGCAGTAGAAGTAATTTAGTTCTAGGTGTGATGTAGTAGTTATTCACCAGACGGTTCACAGTTAAACAGCAAATGCTAAGACATTATTCAACATTATTAAAAAATCTTTGAACCAATTACGGAATGCTGTGTTTTTTTTCTTTAAGGCTTCACACAAATTTACCATTGTTTATTGTGGAGAATATCTTTCAAATTAAAACAATATCAGTCCCCCAAAAAAAAAAAAATATATATATATATATAAAAATTTTTTTAGTCAATTCCTACTTTTTTTTCACTCTATTGCAGAAAGTCCTTCATAAATAATTTTCATTCATTTTTTAAATTTATCTGGCGCCATGTATTGGTAGGTATATGTAACTTAAATCTAAAAAAAAAACTAAAATTAATGAATTAAATTTAATTACTGAATTAATATTTGAAAAAAACTGTATTAACATCTAGTATCATCCACTACAAGTTAAAAAAATGCATTTGAACTTGAGTGGATGAATAAAAAGTATTTTATTAAGGATTGAAAATTTGAACAAGATATATATAGGGAGAGCGTGAGCTAATAGAAGGAATTGAAAAAGAAGAAAATAAGATTCAATTTAAATGAACACAAAAGTATTAATGTTTAAACTAAACGCATAAATTTCAGTTGCGCAAACGAGTTATTTTCTGAATGTTAAATAATAACTTACATTTTGTAAGTTAACAAGTCAACAAGCTAACATTAAGAAATTATCATTTTTCTTCCTTCTTCTTTTCCTAACCTTGAACAATCTTTTCCAACAGTAGCTATGACATTTATTTTAAAATTATGATGTCACTGCAGATTTTAGGGCTCTTAGAGATAAATTTGAATTAAGAGTGCGTGATTTCAAAGTTGCGAAAGTTTTTTTTTTTTTTTTTTTTTTTTGATTTGCTCTTATCATATTGATATTTTCCACTTGTAATGATATCTGCTTTTCTTTTCTTCCCTTTCGTAATGTTGATTTTCATGAATGTAAACAAATAAATAAAATGCAGTGACAATTACAGTTTAGTTCATTGTAGTTAAACAGCGGAACTAATTATTACTCAGCTACGGTTTGTCAGTGACATAAAGAGAGAACATATTTCGAACCTCAACTGGATGTCAATATGTAGCATAAAAATAATTACTATGTTAAATAATTTGTTGATTTGTTTGTCGCTCTACGGTCATCTTGTGCACACGAGGGCTAAACAAAATGGGACCTACAGTTTAAATTGATTCCAAACCACTAACAACCATCCATGCCACCGTCAGGATAAGAACCTGAAGCCTGTGAAACCAAAGGCCAGAGCTGTAGCCATTGGCCATCAGACCGCAAGTAATCTTTTGAGGTCGTCTTTATATATATATATATATCCCAATGCAAAGAGGAAAACATTTTTAATCAAAAATAAATAAATAAACATAATATTTCCAAACATTTAAATAAAAGTTTACTGTAATGTATACACTATTGTAATGTGTCGAAATAAGACATGTTCCTTTATATGACTGGTGTTTGTTTATAATGATTTAACATTCTTCTGATGACCAATTGGCTAGCGCTCTGGGCTTTGGTACTTCAAGTTCGAATCTTGATGGTGGCATGGATGTTGTGTAGAGTAAGAGGATGTTTATCCCTCGTGTGCACAAAATGCCTGTAGAGCGACAATTTTCAGCGGCCTCGGTTAGCACTCTGGCCTTTGGTACCACAGGCTTCAGGTTATCCTGGAGGGGGCCTGGATGTGTGTTAGTGATTCGGAAACGTAAAAATGCAGGTCCGGACTTTTACAAAGTGGGAAAAAAAATGACCGTAGAGTGATAAACTAAACGGAATCAAATCTTCAATGACGCGGCAACCCTATAATGGACAAGGACTTCTCCCTACTGGCATATTCCTAAACATGACAGGGTAGTTTTGTCAGCCTTATGCCCAACGCTCTACAGTCTTATCAGATCGGGACCTAACCATTAACCGGAACTTTTAAAGTGAATTTCGAAAACTACTAACATCCATGGTACTTCCGGAACTCGAACCCGAAACCTGTGATACCGAGCGCTAGTCACTAGGTCATCAAATCCCGGACTTAACATTACAAAGAGATTCTGTCATATTTATGAAATGTTAGAAAAATTAGATTAACTATAGATAGAATTTAATGGTTACTAGGATTTAAATTTTGTGATGATCCAAAATTATTATTATTGAATGTGTTTTAATTTTTAAAAAAATATTTGTAAAAAGAAATTGTTCAGAAAAGCCTTTCTTGATAAATCCTTAAGCTTTTACAGAAAATTTGCAAAAATTAAGTGGTTCGCTAATTATTATAAAATCTTTAATATTATTTACAACTATTCATTAAATATTAGTTCTTTTATAACTGATTATTATGGGCAGCATTTTATTTATTTCTTTTTTTTACCATTTGGTTTTAAAACGAGTTCAAACAAATTGAAAAATGTTTAAAAACATAAAAATAAACAAGTATGTTAAACAAACATCAGAAAATAAGTAATTTATTTGTCCCAATTATTATTTTATTTTCATATCATGCATGAAGTTTTATAAAATATACTTCAAAAACTACTAATTTGTTTTAATAATCAAGTTCTTTATAAAAAAAACACAGCATTATTCATTATTTATTTCCATATTTTTATACGTAATTTTTTGTTTTCTTTGATATGTTAATTAGAATTAGAATTACTCTGTTCTTAAAGAAATTATCAGAAATATTCATTTAGATGTAATTTTTTTCTTTTAATAAATTTAAAATTATGTTCTTATAATAATAATTTTTAATCAATAAAATCTTTGTTATCTAAAATGATAAAAAATAATAATATAAACAAAAATTAATTGAAATTTTCATATTTTTCTCGTGCCTGACTGAGAAGTACAAGTTAACTAATTAAAAGATTTTTATTTCTTTATTTCTATTCCAAGATATAAGTTTTTATATTTAATTAATGAAATTGAATTTATTTAGTAATGAAATTAAAATAAAATTAATTAAATTAAATTAATGAAATAATAAATTTAATTTCATTAATAATGAGTAAATTAAAGAAGTTAAACTTATTTAATTAAATTAAATTTATTTTTTTAATGGAATTAAATTAATTTTTTTTAATTTATTTTTTTATATTACGTTTAGAAGAAAAGTACTTAAAATAAATTTTTGTTGGAGATAATAAAGGATCCTTTGGAGCATGCATAAAGGATCCTTTCTTAATAAAATTTTATAATAATAATAGTATTATTATTATTATTATTTTTTTAATATTAGATGAATACTTTGGTATACATTCGTGGCGAAAATAGAATATCCATGAAGCTTTTTATTTAAAAAATGAGACAAAATACTTGCAATGCATTATTGATAAAATCTGTTTTGTATTTGTACAAGTCTAATTAATAATGATTGGTTATTTTAAAAATCGAAATTATGATTACCCCATTTTTATTTTTGTCTTCCCATACGAAAATGTGAACAAAACATTCAAAGCTAGCAAAATTAATGTGCTATGTATGTATATTTTCCATAATCTGAATGCACATGTGCACGAAACTAAAAATAAGGAAAAATAATATTTCACCAATTTTTTTTAAATAAATCTCTTTTAATAAAAATTTAATTAATAGAAATTTAAAAATATCTAAAAATCAAAAAAAAAAAAAAATTCATTTAATTTAAAAATTCACTAGAAAACTGTGCGCAGATTTCCTAAAATAGCCCTTCCTTTCAACCGGCCATCTTTTCAAAAGCCAAAATACCGCGCCTCACTGAGTCGCTGTACCCAATTATCCAACATGGCGCCGAAGTACAGCCAGAAAGACGGAAAGAACACTTGAATCATGTTCAAGAAGTACGCCATGTTGTGTGTGCGCCACTGCGGCGTACTTTGGCGAATTTTGCGCTCTCCTACGGCAACCATAATTCTCTCTTTTCGATCTCTCTCTCACCTCACCTTCCAAAATTCTGTGCTCCCGCTCTTTGGAGGGGGCCGTATAAACGTACAAACAGAGTACTCAGCAGTACTTCTGACCTGTTTATTTTCCGAGTCACTTGAACTTTAGAACGTTCATACAAGAGATAAAATTCTGTTCGAATTTTATCTGTTCCGGCAGAATTCGGCACGTGCGAATGTTTTGTGTTCTAAAAGAATTCGAATAATGTCAATTGTTGTGACGGATAGTACTGGTTTTTCGTCGAGCTATTAAAATTCTTCTTCAATTCTCTAAAATGAAAGAATGGTTTTTTTTAAAACTAATTCTTTATAGTTCGTCTTAATTCACGAATGTAAGAATATTTATTCAGAATGTTTATTATAAGAGTATTATTTATAAGAATACTTCAGAATAGTATTTTTAAGAATACTTCAGAATAGTATTAAAATAATAATCCACAGCCTAATTTTATTGAAACAATGTTGTCTGATTTTACTTGTTTTCTAAAAACAAAAATTTCTTATTCATGCATGTTTAGGATATTATATTAATGTAATTGAAAAATCAAAGGTAAATAATAATTAAAAACTTTCTAATGTGTAAAATAATAAAACATAATTTTTAATTAAAAAAATCATTTAAAGTATTATTTATTTTTTCATTTTACAACAGAAATTTAAAAGAATTATTATTATTATTATTATTATTATTGATTTAAAAGATTTAATTATTATTTCATTATATTATTATTATTAATTATTATTTATTAATATTCATTATTAATATTAATATTATCTAAATATTAATTTAATTTTTATTTATTTTTATTTAAAAGAATTATGAAATATCTTCAGTTTTTGAAATCTGCAATGAAATCTTTATCTGCATATCTGCAACTAAATTGTGTACATTTCCACAATTTAGTTAAATTTTCATAGTGCAAACAATTTGAATTATTTTTTTTTCATATTAAAATTAATAAAGTACAATTGCAGGATTAAAAAATTAATTAATTGCAAGATTTTTTTCTCTTTAACTTGAACCGTTTGAAACTTGAAGTTAATATAAAATAAATTGTTTCATTCAACAACTACTAACATGAAATTCACTGCGTAAATTAATATGTTGGAAATAATTCTATTAAATATAATAATTAATTAATTAATAAAAATTTAAATAATAATAAACAATAATTAAATTAATCATTAAATAATATTAGTAATAATAATTACATAATAATTAAATCTTTTAAATTAATAATATTAATAATAATTCTTCAAATTTCTGTTGTAAAAATAAGAAAGAAATAATACTTTAAATGATTTTTTTATATGAAAATTAGGGAGTTTTTAATTATTATTTACCTTTGATTTTTAATCATAATGTCATCGAAATTGAGCATTCGAATTCATGATAATTTTAAATATTATATAGTTAAAAATTTTATTTATTTACATTTTTTTTTTTCGTTTACTTTTTATACATCAAAATTATGGTAAGACATTTCCATCTATTTTTCATAAATCTTAATTTTTAATATTTTTCTATGCTTATGTCTTATATTTTCATTTCTTTTATAATAACTACTAACAATGTCATTACCTAAAATTATTGGCAAAATTGCTAGATTTTTTCTCGTTATTTATCATTTGAAACTCGAAGTTATAAAATAAATTGTTTCATTTAACAAATTTATAAATTTCGATACTAATTGATGAATTGTTTCTTTTTAAATTCGTTAGCATCATGGTGAAATTTTGTATATATGTTTATACAAGATTTTACTATAAATGTTTTATTTATTATTGATACAATATATTTTTTTTTTTATTTCCAATGGCAGATTATGAACAGTTACAGCAAAAAAAACAATGAACAAAAAAAAAAAAAACATACATACAACATACAACAACAACAAAATAATACAACAACAACTTAACACCTTTTAGTGGCTAAAAGATCTGCAACTTGACATTATTGTTAGATTATTGATATAATATAAGAATGAACTATTAATAGATTTAATAGTTCATTCTTATACTAAAAAAATTATTTTAATAATTCTTATATTCTTATAATAAATATATAAATGGACTGTTAATAGATTTAAAAGTTCATTCTTATAATATTAAATTATTCTAATAATTCTTATAATTCTTAAAATATTCTTATAATAAATCTAAATGAACTATTAATAGATTTAATAGTTCCTTCTTATATAGAAAATTGTTGTAGAATTCTTAAAAAATTCTTATCATTCTTAAAATATTCTTATAATAAATCTATAAACGAACTATTAATATATTTATTATAAGATCGAACATTTTAAAACAAGAAATTAACTTCCATTTACGGCATACTCATTATTAACATTATTTAAAAAATTATATTAATTAATTAATCCAAAAAAGTGAACATAATTTTTCAACGTGATATTTGAGATTATATAAATCATACAAATGTAAATGTTCTTCAAATGCAAATCAGATAATTGCATGGTTATCGATTTTTGACGTCAGCAAAAAAAAATAAATGGATTCCCGGATGTTCATATTTATCACAGGATGATCACAATGCGTCTGCTTTTAACAGTTAAGCCATTTTGATTGTGAGATGGCATTTTTTTTTTTTTCATGTATTTATCTCTCTCTGTTTTAAATAGTGCAAACTCGTGCCGTTTGCACTCCACTGTTCCATTATTTCTGGCTACATGTGCATCGAGTTCACGCTCCCAATTGCGTTTCAGAAGTTATTACACATGCAGAGCGAGTGTGTTTGATCTGTTTATTATTATTTGGTTGCGCAAAAAACCTTCTTCTGCTTCGACGGAGAGTTTTTTGGTTGCCTTTCTGCTGTAGTAAAAGCAGAATGAGGAAATAATAATTAGACCGAATCAACTGAGCATTGATCTTCTTAGCATGTTTTTCCAGGGTTCCTTCTTTTTTTTTTTTTTTTTTTTTTTTTTTTCTTGATAGGGAGATGACATCAAAATGATTGTTTATTTTGATTTCAATTTAGGGCAAAATAAATGAATAAAATAATAATAAATTGAAATAAATAAATATTAAAAAAAAAAAAACGTTATGTAAAGATTATTATTAATTTACATTAAGATTATTATTAATTTACATTACATTATTATTAATTTACATTTACATAAGATTTACATTATGTTACCTAAATTCTGGTTATTTTCCCTTTATATATATATATAGGTGACACAGGTTTCGGGTCCGAGTCGGGGTGCCAGGATATTTGTAGTGATTCAGAATCTACTGTAAACCATAGGTTCCAGTCTAAATGATTGTAGAGTGTTGGGCGTAGGACTACCATCCCTATCCTTTAAAAAAAAAAAAACACCTCTTGTTTCGAAATTTGCCAATAGGCAGACTGCCTTGACCCGCCATAGGGTTTTTGCGCCAGTGATGTTCAGAAAACAAGGAGGCCAATTGGTGACCAATTGGCTAGAGCTCTGACCTTTGGTACCATAGGCTTCAGGTTCGAATCCTGGCGTTAACATGGATGCTTGTTAATGGTTCGGAATAGGGACCTGAATGGCCGAGTGTCTAACGTTCTGTTCCACAGGTTTCCGGTTCGAGTCCCGACGATGTCATGGATGTTTGTAGCGGTTTGGAATCCACTTTAAGCCGTAGGTCTCGATTTAATATGACTGTAGGGCGTAGTGGTGATAACCCTACCCCTTAGAAACTCAATTTCACGGAGCCAAGTCAGACTTCTCACCCATTTCATTCCAAACTGTATAGGGGCAACTCAGCTCTAGGCACAGTGACGTGGTATGGTGTAGTACTAGTAGTGGTGGTGATTCGGAATTCACATTAAACTGTAGGTCCCTGTCTAAATAGCTTGAAGTGTGCAAAAATTGACCGTAGAACGACAAACCAAACAATCGATGACGTTTGTGATGTTCAGCCTCTTGCCTCGTGAGTCGGACTACCTGGTAGGAGTTTTCCGGGTTTTCCCCATACGATATGCAAATACCGGATAATTTCCCTTTAAAAGTTCTCCCGAAAGGCATTGCCCTCCTTCTTCATCATCACGGAGCCAAGCCGGACTTCTACCTAGGGGTGCTTCATCACAGCAGAAGTTGCGTCCCTTCCCCCTTTCCCTCCTCCCATGAGATCACACTGGTTCTTGGACTTGATCTAAATATTGTTGTCTACCAAGTGGGATAAGAAACGGAACAGAACAGAAATTTTCTTGAAATTAGAATGGTAAATTTTTAAGTTTCTGTGATTGTGTAGAGTTTTAATATATATTTTTAACATATTGGTTTCAAATATTCTTTTATACAGATTTATTTATATTTTATTTTCTGAATTTTTTTATTTATAAATGATTATTTAGAATAATTTTCCCCTTGCAATTTGATAAACAATAATTAACACTTAATATTGATTATTTTTTTACTAATGAAATTTGCTAAAAAAAAAAAAAAAAAAAAAAAAAATTTTTTTTATTATTTTTATTTTATGTAACTGGGAAACATTGGGTCATATATGGAAGTTTAATATAATCATCATCAGTGGCCTTACCGGCCCAGGGTGGTCCAAGGCCGTCTGACTACTGGCAGATTTCTAGACAGGAGATGTTTTTTTTTTTTTTTTTTTTTTACGGGGTAGGGTTGTCAGCCAGACGCCCAACGCTCTACAGTCATATTAGACCGGAACCTAAGGTTTAAAGTATTTTCGAAACTACTATAAACATCCATAGCATCGCAGGGACTTGAACCCGAAACCTGTTGCTCCGAACGCTAGTCACTTGGCCATAACGACTCTTAATATAATGAAAAGTGAATAAAAAATTTCCTGAGAGACATTAATACTGGTTTAATAAGTATTTTAGTATTTGGTTCAATTTCAGCAGAAACCAATTACAAACAAGTAATATAAAAAACATTTTTTAAAGTCAATTTCTACTCTTTTTTTTTTCACTCTATTGTAGAAAATCCTTTATAAATAGTTTTCATTCATTTTTTAAGTTTATCTGGCGCCATCTATTGGTAGAGATATATGCAACTTAAATCTAAAAAAAAAAAAATTAAATTAATTCATTAAATTTAATTACTGAATTAATATTTGAAAAAAACATCCATTCATCCACTACAAAAAAAAAAAAAAAAAATGTATTTGAACTCTAGTGGATGCATAAAAAGTTATTTTATGAACTATTGAAAATGTGAACAAGATATATATAGGGAGAGTGTGAACTAATAGAAGGAATTGAAAAAAAAATCAGCTAAATGGTTTTCATGTTGTTAGTATTCAAAACAGAAAATAGTTTTATAAAAAATTATGTTCCACAAAAAAGAGAGAGGTCTACGCATCTTTAATATATTATTTGCCAGCAATCAACTTGACTGAATGCAGTTTTAATTTAAAACCTGTTTTTGTCGTCCCATAAAATAGATCACGATTTTTTTCAACCCATTTTCAGCTATAAATCAAAGAAAAACTTTAAATAAAGCATTCTTTTATTATTTAAATATTTATTTTTAGATTCCCTGCTTTCATGGAATCATAATAATTATTTCAAAGCATGATTCAGGTTTTGGTTTTTTACCAAATTCTGGAAGTTTTTTTTTTTAATCCCAAAAATGATTTATTGTAGGATTTTTAAAATGAAAATCGATATGTGATGATGAACATTTTACATAAACATTTGCGCAGTAACCATTAATGTAAACACATAATTCATTTCAAACAGGGATGTACAGAACAAGGCCCATTAAAAAAAATGCCAGCCTCATCATATATCAGTTTTATTTGAAAAAAAAAAAAAGCCGTATGATAGTAAATGTTTTGAAAGTCTTTTTGATTTCGAAAAAGAGTTAGTCATAGATCATTTTGATCTGACTATAGTTTTGAAAAAATAAAGTAAAATTTAAAAAAAAAAAAATATATTTTAAAATATTTTTATTATATTTATATTATATTTTTTAAAAAAATATTTTTATTTCTATTTTATAACTTTATTTATTTTATTACTTTCAATTTATTACTTAATTTATTCAATTCCTTCTAATAGCTCACACTCTCCTATATATACCTTGTTCAAATTTTCAATCGTTCATAAAATACTTTTTATTCATCCACTCGAGTTCAAATACATTTTTTTTTGAACTTGTAGTGGATGACACTGATGTTAATACAGTTTTTTTTTCAAATATTAATTCAGTAATTAAATTTAATTAATTAATTTTAGTTTTTTTTTTAGATTTAAGTTGCATATATCTACCAATAGATGGCGGCAGGTAAACTTAAAAAAATTAATTAAAATTATTTACAAAAGATTATCTCAATAGAGTGAATTGACTTCAAAATTTTTTTAGGAATTGACGTTTTTAAAAATCTTTTTTTTTTTTATTAATTTTAATTTATCTTTATTTATTTATTTTGTTATTTTTAATTTATTACTTTAATTATTTTTTTATATTTTATTTTATTACTTTATTTAACTATTTTATTGCTCTATTTATTTATTTTCCGCTAATTGTATGGATAATTGGCGAATAGAGTAGTTCAGTAGTAGGTTCAAATAGAGTAGTGTAATTGGGAAGAAAGGTAATTTCGTGGGGTTTTTTTTTTCTTTTCGTGCAATTTTTATTCCGTGTAATTAGATTCGAATTTTTATTTTTTTTTTTGTGCTATGTTTTGTTTTATTGATATCACTGTACTATATTTTGTAGTTTGTAAACATACTAAAGGGCAAGGGGCCAAAAATGGATGAAATGCATGAAACTACTACAAATAAATCGGTTAAATTTTAATTTACATTGTGATGGATAAGAGCCTATCGTACGCTCAACCATCAAAAGTTAGATAGCTGACCGAAATTTCTTTATCTGGTGCATATAACATTCGAAAAAGCAGAGATAACCAATGAAATCATTAATTTGGTTCTCCGCAAAAATTAATAAATAAATAAAATTCAATAAAAAAAAAAACGGAAATGAAATGGGAAATTATAGTATACATAAATATGAATTTTTTTTTTTTTTTTTTATACTGATGTATTGCGAAAAAAATTCATGACATTTTTACATTACGTCTTATAAGGAGGATAAAAATTAATTTTACTGAGTGAAGACAGACATTGAGAAAAAGTCTCCGAGAAATTGGATTGTAAAAAATAATAGTAATAATAATAATAATTAAAGATCCGATAGTAAAGACAAAAATGTTAAGGATTATCAACCAATATAGAGACGAACCAGATCTCTTGTGTATATGAAATGAGAAATGACTTGGTAGTTGTTTCATATTTGGCAGATATCAAAAATTTTCAGAGTGATTGAAACAGTGTAACCATGCTTCTTTCTACGCATTGGCAGAGGTGCCACTCTGTGGCATTCAGAAGAAATGGTCTGTTGGCCTATAGACTCTCACCCAGAAAGAAAGTATATTTCGCGCACCCTAGGTGTAGCCGAGTTTCTGGTTTTCATCTTAGAAGTGGAGTATTTCCACGAATCTCTAGTATAATGATCTGTCTTTAAAAGTGTTAAATATTGTCTATCGCTAATTGTATGTGTGGTGTTTGTGCGTGTGTCAATAAAACTGTGAGTTCTCCAATCTGTCCCTCAAAGTATCTCAACCCAGCTGACCAGAAGTTACGAGAAATCGTTCCCAACCTACACACTACAACAGGAAATTTATTTCGTCTTATATACATTTTATGCATTGATGAGGAAATGTGTTTTCTGCAAACAACTCATTTGCTTTATAAAGCTTATGCATTGATCAGCGACCACCACACAGATGAATTCTACTATTTTTGAAAAATCCCAAGAAAATCTATTACGAAACTAATTTAGATTGTAAATCATTTATTCATTTTCATCTAATTTAATCAATCATTTTCATCTAATTTAGATTGATAACGCACTTTACCGTTCAGTACAACTAAATTAAGCTTCGAATTCTTCAGAAATAAAAGAGGTATTAATGAATTGGATTTCAAGAATTAATATTAATTTTCATCCGTCAAGTAATAAAGGGTGCGCAGTAGATCTACTTCCCCGTGGTGAACTTGGTAACACTTTTTACTGGCTAAAAGATCTGCAACTTGGCATTATTGTTAGATTAATGAACTCTGTTTCAGCATGTTTTGTTGTATTATTTTTTGTTGTTGTTTTTTTTTTTTTTTTCTTTCGTTGTTCCTTTTTTGCTGTAACTGTTCATAATCTGCCATTGGAAATAATAAAAAAAGTAATACAGCAGAATTGTTAGATTAAGTGAAAAGCAATACACTGAATGTTGAGGCGTGCAAATTCGGTACTGTGATTTCAGAACAAGTATATCACTATTTTGAGATACTCCCTTATCACTGTGATATGAATGCAATTGAATGCACGTGGGGTAATTAAAAGAATATGCTTGCGACTATAATACTACCTGGAATATTGCGATGTCGAATTTGTTGAGCATATCAGAAGTCATGAACAATACATCGCAGAAAAATTGGAAGAGTTTTTGAGAACATGCAGCTAATTTAGAAAAGGAATATATGTTACTAGGATAAAAATGATATAATGAAAGAATTGGGCGATCAGGACCGGATTTAGATGTGATGTAGCCCTAAGTTATTTGAGATATGAGGCCCTTTATAAATCGAGATATTATATGGTGGTGACAAATATGATTTTCGGATGCCTAGGGGTCTGATAGCCGAGGGTAGTCCTTGGGTAGTGCTAAATGAGTAACAGCGGTGCAGCCCTTACTTATGGCATAAGGATTAGCTGTTTCTGTATTGTCAGCTGCATTAGAACAATATCATTCTTTACATTATATGCCCTAATTTGGATAAATTAATTACTTGCTTTCTCAGAAAAATAAAATGTAACACTTTATTCTTTATTCTGAAATTCTTTTACATGGTTTGTTAGAAAAGGATTAAATTTTGCTTTAAATTCGTGTAATCCAATGAAATTGCCATTGTGGGGAGAACTGTTTACTTCTCACCTCTGAAAGCTAAACTCTACTCTGCCATAACAATGATTAACAATGACACATATGATTGGCACAACTCGTTGAAAAACATTTTTCCAGCACTCGAAAAGTCAATTGTTGAGCCATGTTATCTTGTAAGATATGTTATCGAAGCTGTTCTATCGTCTACAGAGCTTTCAGGACTTTGAAGTAAGTAAGTGTTAATCATAAAATACATCTGATGTTAATGTTGTAGAGTAATTTGATCATAACTTACACACGCAACGATATACACGACCAGTTGCTGGCGAATATATTAATTATTCCCAGTTCCAGCCCCAGTGATGTCATGGATGTTAGTAGTGGTCCGTAATCCAATTTAAACCGTTTGTCTCGGTCTAATATAACTGTAGTGCATTGAGCTGAAAATCCCTACCTCGTACCCTACCTATTTCCTGTTTCGGAATCTGTCAGTAAGCAGGCGCTCTTGACCCACCATGGGGCTGTTGCACCAATGAAGAAGAAAAAGAAGGTTAAATTGCAATACAATTAAGAAACATATTGATTAAACAAATATTTAACTCATTTATATAATTTTTATTGATAACAAACTTAATAATGCAAACAGAAACAAAAAAAAAATCTTTTAAAAGACACAATTTACAAAGACCTATTATTTAATCTCTTGAAAATGTTGTAAGAATTTAGGAATCATATTAAAATAATATATTTTCTTTCGTCCTTTGCCAGAGCAAACTCTTTGATGACATCATCATCAAATGATGAACTGCCTCGTTTGTCACTTTCTATGGGCATGAGACTGAGTGAACCTAATTCATCTTGAGTCATGGTTGTTCTTAATTCATTTTTTATCTTCTACAGCTGCGAAAAATATCTTTCGCCAGAGCCATTTGCAATCACAACCTCAAAATTGCTTTATTAGGGAACGCAATTTCGCCCATTTGCTGATTGGACATGATCATTAAATATTACCCTTCACAGATCCTGATATGTTAGACTATCATGTTCCAATGAATCATGAGCTTGACTATGCCTAACATTTTGATGAACATGTATGAATTCTCCTACAAGAATCGCGGACTGGTGGCCGAGTGGCTAGCGCTCTGGCGTTCGGTACCACAGGTTTCGGGCCCCGGGCGTGCCATGGATGTTTGTAGTGGTTCAGAATCCATTTTAAACCCTATGTCCCGGTCTAATATGACCATAGAGCGTCACAGAGAACAATCAAACTCTTGTCACCCGCATCATTTCCAAACTGTGAAAGGGCAACTCAGCTCTAAACACAGTGATGAGGTGTAGTAGTAGTAGCCATCGCTAGGAAAACTGGTGAAACATACCTCCCAATAACAGTGAGATGATCAATATGGAATAAGTCTCGAGGAGACCCTGTAGTTCTTAAATCATCCAAGAATAATTCTTTTACTTTATATGCCATAATATGGATAAATTCATTACATGCTCTCTTAGAAAGATAAAATGTGAGACCTTATCCTTTATTCCCAAATTCTTTTATATGGTTTTTGCTAGAAAAGGATCAAATTTTGCTTTAAGTTCGAGTAATCCAAGGAAATTGTCTGTGAGGAGAACCAAATGTTTCCCTATCTCTATCTCTTCTTTAAGCTAAACCAAGCTCTACCATAATAATTATGATTGCCGCAACAACTATTCAAGAACATTTTCCCAGTACTGCCGTTCATTATTTATCCGTTCTGCTGACTGGCAGTCAATTGTTGAGCCATGTTATCTTGTAAGATAAGTTATTCGGAGCTGTTCTATGGTCTACAGAGCTTTCATGACTTTGAACTAAATGTGTTAATCACAAAATGCACCTGATGATAATGATGTAGAAGAATTTGAACATAGTTTAAACACGCAACAGTATACACAGCCAGTTGTATGCGAATATATTAACTATTCTCTGCAATATTTTTTCACCCTTAGTTGTTTGGGGTAGAACAAACTTTTCAACAACGTCTGCCTTCTTGGCTTGTTCTTTTATTTTTCAACAGAGCCGTTTGAGTACTGACCTCTGACGGATCTTTTTCGACCTAGTATAAAATGTTATCTTTACTTATATGATTATATAGCCCCATCATTCTGTTTGTTTTCTTATACTGAATCTTCTGTGCTTGTATTACTCTCTGGTTTGTAAAACTTAATGTATCTTGCTGCATTCGTTGAAGTAGATTCTGCACAACTGGATATACCAGGTTCCATATCAGGAATAGGAGTGCGGCGTAAATCTACCTCCTCGTGATTCACTTTGGGCAACGTCCGAGACGGCAAAATGACCTACAAACACGGCCTTCAGTCTGGCTCTCAGTGTGAGTTTCTTAGAGTTCTGCAGTGGAATGCAGGTGGTTTGTCCCATTATCATCGGTGGCATTGCTACGACTTTTATGTTGTCACAATTATCTCTGCAAAAGCAACTTCTCGAAATAAAACCGTCTCCTGACCCTCTCTGTCTCCTGTGTGAAAACCAGGAAGAAATGGATATGTCTCACCTTGCTTCCTGTTCTGCACTGCCTCTTATTTCTTTATGGAAGCGTTATTGGATTGCCAGACTTAAGTGGATGGATTAACTGATGTCGTTTGTTTCTATCTTGCTCTTTATATTTATTTTTTTTTTTTATAATATCTGTTGTCCTATAAATTTGCCATTGGAAATATATATATAGGATGAATACTCCGTGAATGACTCATTGTGGCACAGGATTTGGTTTCATCTTGGTTGTTAACTTGCTAAGCTCTTCTTCTTCTTCCTCTTTTAAACTCCACTGTTATACCTTTTGGTTGATGTCTTGCAAATTGTGGGTAGATATTTAATATAACTATAAACGTACTTTTAAAAGTAATGTAATGCATGTCATTTTTAAGAATTCAAAACTTTTATTAGCTGTATACAGAATGATTAATGGTAAGATACATATAATGCTAAAAAAAATTGGGTGAACAGTCTGGGACTCCCCGATCATGCGATATTGGGATTGATAACGTTAATTAGCGACGTTGGGACAAATAATGCTGTAGTGCATTTAAGTATATATGACACTCGCTTACTGAAATATTTTTTTTTTTTTGGGGGGGGGGACTCTAGGAAGACTTTGACCCAAAGCTACAGTTTGTAGCTTATTCTTAAATCCGATACTGTGTGAGATGCATTTTGTTTTTATATTAATTTAGGCACTGAGATTAATTTTTTTTTTTCTTTTCTGAATAATTGATCTCTTCAAAGAAAAAAAAAAAATTATCTGGTAAATAACATATTCAACATTAATTATTAAAGTGACACTTATTTATTTAATTTTAAAACTCTTCTTACAAATACAACATTTTTGTCATTAAACTGTGTCAATTTTCCAATTTTTTTACGTACAATTTTCTTCTACTTTACAATACATTGCTACCGGTTAATTTAGTACTGTTATTTTATAAGAAATAGAAAATAAAAATAAAATTTAAAAACTGTGTTCAAACGTAAAAAAAATACTGTGTTAAAATGTAAAAATACTGTGTTGACGCAAATTTTTTTACAAACATACGCGTTAAATTAAAGCCATTAAATTTATTTTCTGAATCTATTAAAAAAGATCGTAGTTCATTACAGGAATGAGCCAGTGGGTCGAGAGACTGTATAAAAAATTTAATTAACAGATTTTGGTGGATGAACAAAAGATGCGAGAATTTAATTAAGGAGTCTGGAATGTTTTGGCTGACTTCCCGTCTTTAGTTACCTGTATAAAAAGTTAAGAACTTTATAATGAACCCATAAATATCCAACGGCATTGTATGTATTAAAATGTATATGTGTAAATGCCGCAACATAATTTATGACAATAAGTTTTATTAATAAAGATTTCAACGAAGTTTAATAAACAGAACTAAAAACAAATTCCTGTTATACAATCGGAATATTCACAGTTCTAAGACATTAAATGCTGACATTGTTATGAAAACACATAATACAGAGAGACTGATGCTGAAAATAAAAGAATTTTTATTATAAGAATTTCCATTTTTATTTAATTAAAAAGTAGTTAATTGAAAATCTTTTCAAGAATTTTTATTAAATACCAGTTAACATTGGTTTCAAGGGGAAAAGAATTTCAATTTACTCTCACTCTATCTTAAGAAAATGATAACAAATTTTCAAGTTCATCTCAATATCAACGACTGACAACAAAACAAAAACAACCAACTTAAGAAAAATAATCAATCGTCTTAAGTAATCAGTTCGTAATCAGTAAGTCGATATTTTTATCTATCGAACCATTGAATAATCTATTACATGGGAGTGATACTAAGCCCTTCGTCTAGAAGATGCTAGAACATGCCCAGCAATATTATTTATTTATTCATTTGTTTATTTTTGTTATTATTCTTGTTCCCTGCAATTATTATTTTTTATTATGCCAATATCAAAATCACAAATAGTTAGCTATTAATATCCAATATCAATTATAAATAATTTTTTATATGTTGTCAAACAAATCGTAATAGTTATGATTATAAAAAATAAAGATTAAATTGTCAATTTTAAGTCCTTTTTTTATCTTTCTTATAGAGAGATGAATGTTTAATGACTGCCATTTTTTTTTTTGACATATCAATCAATGATTCATCATTTTTAATTTATTATCAAACAAATCGTAATAATTATGATTTATAAAAAATAAAAATGAAGTTGTCAATTTTGAGTCCTCTATTTATCTTTCTTATATATAAAATAACTTTTAAGGATTTCCCTTTTTTGACATATCAATTATTAATCATTTTTAATATATTGTTAAAAATTCGTTATAAATACGATTATAAACAATAAAGATGAAAATGTTAATTTTAAAATCCTTCATTTTTATTTCTTATAGATAGATAAAAATAACTGCCGAATGACGGTTCGTTTTTGGCATATCAATTATTAATAATTTTTAATTTATTGTTAAAAATCATAATAATTATGATTATAAACAAATAAAAATGAAATTGTCAATTTTAAGTCATTTATTTGCCTTTCTTATAAATAAAAGATAAAAATAACTGTTTAACGATAATAACAGATAAAAGACAATAACAATGACAGATAAAAATAATTGTTTAATGATTGCATTTGTTTAAATGTTGGGAAAAAGGCGTTTTAGCAAATATATTACAATTATAGAAACTTCTATTTCAGACTTATATCCATTTGTATCTGCAGTGTCTCTGATAAAGTCTGTCTCAGCTATTTTTGGGGTTGCTTAGAAACAAATGACGTCATATTTCCTTCCCCCTCTCATTTAAACAAGGAATGACATTATTGCTTTGTTCCTAATAAAGCCTTTCAGATAAAATTACCGAGATTCAATATTTGAACTCCTACAGTCTGATTAAAATTAGAATGCAATTGGTGTCGATTGGTCTGGTTAAAATTTTTTAGAGTTCTATTGAATTCTTTCAAATTTATTTGGTTAACATTTCGAAAACAGTTTCTAATTATTTCACATTGAAATAAAACTCATTTGTTATCATACATTATCTTACATTTAATTCAAAATTTACACGATTTACTTTATGATAAATATATGTACTAATATGATAAATATATGTACTAATTTGAAAAATGATAAATGATAAATGTAGTACTAAGTATATGTACTAGTATATAATGACAAACACCTGGACATGCTTTTTTTTTTACTATTTTATATTATAGAAAAAATATTATAATATCTAAAGTTTTTTAGAAATTAGTTTTTGTAATCAAAAATCATTTAAATGTTCTAACTAGTTCTTTAATTAATTAAAAACTGCAATTGTTTACAAAATGTTAAAATAAAAAATTGATCAAATATTTTAAAATAATAATTTTGTTAACTTTAGAATATCGTTTTCTTATAAAAATCACATAAATGTTCTAATTAGTTCTTTAATTAAATAATAACTGCAATTATTTTCAAAATGTTAAGAGAAAAATTGATCAAATATTTTAAAATATTATTAGTTTCCAAAATACTTATTTTATTTTTCAAACTACAAATTTAAAAAAAAAAAAACAATAATAAAATCTATTTTGTAGTGTTGTAATATCAACTAATTTATTTATTTTAACTTTAAAAAAATCATTTTCTTAAACTACTTATCGTTTTAAGAAGGCTAATCACGTAAAAAAATATTAAATTAATTAATTAAATTAAAAATCAATTTTCAGCTAAAAAAAAAAAAGCATTTTTCAATTTTTTGCAATCATACAGATTTCCAAAACTGTTTAAATTTTGATTTTGTATCCATAAAAAACTAATTTTATATAATTTATATGAGATAATAATATCTAGATTATGCAACAAGACTTTTAATTTTTAATTTTTTTTTTTTTTCTAATTTTTAATTTTTACTGTTGTGTTTGTTAAAAAAACGGTTATTATTAAATTCTATTATTTATTATTAAACGATGTTATTAAAAGTTCATTATTCAAAAAGACTACAACTTTGGTAATATATGTAAAACTGGCCTTGAAAAAGTTAACTTATTTTTATTTATATTTAGCGTATGTTGGGTTTAACTTGGACATATACTACAAATTTTGATTTTTATGCTATGCATTAAATTTTAACCTCGTTGACTTTCTAAAAAACAATTAAGATAATCATAATCATTCATTTTGTTGGAATAATAATAAGCATTTACGTGTAACATGAGGAATTTAAAAACTTTCTTTTTTTAGTTTTGATATCATTTTTTTAACTTGCTTGTCAACATTGCTTAATTTTCTTCTAATTTTCGCTTAACTTATGTTAAAATTTAAAAAAAAGTAAGTGATTTATAATTTTTATCCTGATAATTATCATAAAAAATTATAAAGTTAAATTAAATTAAAAAAATATCACCAAAGGCGATTAGCGCCCTTAATTAACTTCGAGCATTACAATATTGAGCATAGTTCAAAACTATAAGGCGTTTGAGAATTATTATCAGAAAGCCCTACAAAATTATGTAAAAAGAAAAGAAAATATATAAATAAAATGTCTTTATTAATTTACAGTTTATTAGCCAGACTCGGTATGGCTCAGTGGTAAACGTGTGCCGTTGGTGAGCAGTAGGGCTGAAATTTAATCCTCTTATGGCTTTGTTGTAGACACTGTTTCAAAGAACGAGGAGTCTCGATGGCATTTGGGATGTTCAGCATCTTGCCTCGTAAGTCGGACTAGCTGGGAGTTTTCCGGGTTTCCTCCCATACGATACGCAAAGGGGGATAGTTTCCCTTAAAGTCCACCGGAAGGCTTGCCCTTCTTCTTCAGCGCCACGGAGCCAAGTCAATCTTCTACCTACCGGTGCCCCATCACAACAGAAGCTGTCCCTCACCTTTCCGTCCTTCCATGAGACCACACGGCTTCTTGGACTTGGTCTAGATCAAAGATGGCCAACCCAAATGATCTTGCGGGCCAACTTTGGAAATGCATTTTTAACTCCGTGGGCCGAATATAAAATTATATAATCCCATATTAGATTTAGACCCACTATAGACAGTTTTTGAAGTGAAAAATTAAAACATGAGTTATTATTTATGTGTTTTCTATTATTCTGAAAAGGAAATATAAAAATATATATAAATATAAACGAAATAAAAAAAGGAAATCATTAAAAAACTATTTATTTTACTAGCGCGATATTTGTTTCTCCACTCTTTCACTTAATTTTTGCAAATCGATCTCAATTTGGGTATTTGCACATCGTATTTGGTGTTGCAGGTTAGTGTTCATTATGTTTGAGCATGTTTTGTGTTTGGTCATTTTTATTTTAGAAAAAAAAAAAATATTTGCAGGTGTAAGTTGAACCAAAAGCGCTAACAACTTGAACCGAGAGTCTGGTTTGCTATGCTATCAACAATCAACTGTGCCTATCTAGGGATGGTCACTTCGTCTCTGAGGTCAATTAAAGTGAAGCATATTAAATGTTCGATTAGATTACCTGTTATATTAGATTTTTCTAGATACGTGCATCATGAGCTCGCAGAATATAATTTAACTATTCTGCCCGGAACTCATCACTATAAACTCATAACTAAAACAAGCAATATCTGTCATACGTTTGCAAAAATATGTATCCCTTGACAATTCTTCTGCAAATTACATATCTGCATAATTTCCTGTCAGAATGAGCATGTGTTTTATATATTATTTTTATCTAATTAATTAAGAATTAATAAAAAAGATGATTAGTGAATACACGATTTGTAATCATTAGCTCATTAGATTTTTTTTTTTTAAAGAAAATCAGACAAAAAAACAACAACATGGAACAGCATAAAAGACAAAAAAAATACTATTGATTGATTGACTGATTATTTTAAAAAACGATTTGTGATCTTTATTTGATTGAAGAAAATTTGTGTTTAAAAAGAAAATCAGACAAAAAAAAAAAAAAAAAATAACTTCTGAACAACAAAAACATACTACTGATTGATTTCACTATCTGTGATCTTTCTTTAGTGAACTTCTGAACAACAAAAACATACTATTGATTGATTTCACTAGATCTTGTATTTTAAGAAAATCAGACAAAAAAAAAAAAAAAAAAAAAAAATAGTGAACTTCTGAACAACAAAAACATACTACTGATTGATTGATTTCACTATCTGTGATCTTTAGCTTGTCAGATTTGTATTTTAAGAAAAATCAGACAAAAAAAAAAAAAAAAAAAAAAAAAAAAAAAAAAAAAAATAGTGAACTTCTGAACAACAAAAACATACTATTGATTGATCGATTTCACTATTTGTGATCATTAGCTCATCAAATTTGTGTTTAAGGAAATCAGACAAAAAAAAAAAAAAAAAAAAAAAATAGTAGACTTCTCAGCAACATAAACATACAATTCTTCTACTTTATATTCACAGATGACACAAATCGAGCAAAATAATTTTAACCCTAATATTTTCATTTCCCTGACGACGAATTTTCGCTGATGCCCCAGGGATATACCATGAATCAAATTTTATCTTTTCTTCTTAGTATGCCGCTCTAACGGAAAAATACCGAAATACTACTAATAATAAAAAAATACATATATACGAGTTATTTTTCCCTTCTCCCACTTGTAGAAGTGTGAATGCGCTCACTAGAGAGGGAAAAAAGTCAAATGCATTTTCCCTGAAGTACCTCAATTTTCTATTTCAGATTTCCTCTGCAGCGGAATGATATTTTACTGCTCCTTCTAAACCTTCTCTAGTTTAGGAAAAAAAAAAAAACTAAACAAATATTAATCTTAAAAATAAAAAGAACATCTCAAGAGTTACTTACGTATGACTCATTTTGGAGGAGGTGTTTCTGAACAGCTTGAGATGAGTTCATGGGTTTTATAAGTGAAACTCAGACTCTGTATGGCAAAAATAAAAAATAAACCCATTTTTTTTCTTCATATCTGATATATAAAGTTGAACGTTAGTGAAATGGATTAATATTTCTTATAACTTAAAAACTATAACATTAAAGAAGTCTGTTTTTTTTTTATGTGAATTATTATATTTTTATACAAATCGTAATTAAAAAAAAAAAAAAAAATTAAGAAAGTTCTTTTTAGTTAAATAGAATCTGTGACTTTTGTAGTAAAGTTAATATTTTTCAATAGTACTCATGTTTTTATAACAATATCGATGCTTTATTGCAATATTATTATTTTATAACAAATTTAAATATCAATTAATTATAAAATTAAAATAACAGTTAACTATCAATATTTTATAACAAATACCAATGTTTTATAACAAAACTTTGGTATCTTTAATTTTCTATATTTTAATATAAAAACGCTGCGATGTACTTTGTAGTATTAATTCTTTTGCGTCTTACTTTTATTTATTTCAGTACTTAAATTCATGATGATATTCTTTATAATTGTTGCAGTTTATGGACAATCTGTGGAAGATAACTTCGTTGTGTTGTTAGCGAATATCAATCTGCTGACCATTATAACAGTAAACTTTTAATATGTAGCAGATTCAGCGTTAACCAGAGTGCATCACGAGGGAAACTGCTAGACAAGAAACTGAAGGCCAAGTGGCTAGCGCTCTGCCTTTGGTGCCCCAGGTTTCAGGTTCGAATCCTGGTGATGGTATGGATGTTTGTGAGTGGTTCGGAAACGACGTTAAATATAGGTCCCAGTCTAATTAGCCTAAAGTGTGCGCAAAATGACCGTAGAGCAACAAACCAAACCAAATCTAGCTAGACAAACGAACATAATCATGAATCTGATTAGGGACCACACTGCACACCTCAGCTTTTCGAGCCTAATGGAAGGATTTTCAAGTCTACAGCAGTATATACAGTATTGTATTTTAAATATGGTACTATTAAGTGCACTTTAGTAAACGCTAGTTCTTCTTCAATGTCACAACATCTCCATGGTGGGTCAAAGCTATGTGGTAAAAGCCTACTGACAGATTTCGAGACAGGAGACGTTTTCTCTTTACGGGGTAGGGTTGTCAGCCCTATGCTCTACAGTTATATGAGATCGGGACCTGGTTTTAAAGTGGATTCGAATCACTACAAACAGCCATGGAACCTAGGAGCCTGATGGCCAGTATTTGTAGCGGTTCGGAATCCACTTTAAACTAGGTCCCGGTCTATTTAGCTCTCGTGTACACAAGACGACCGTAGAGCGACAAACCAGACGAATCTATCCATGGAACCGCACGGTTCGAAGGCCCGAAACCAGTGGCACCGAGAGTCAGAACGACAGTCCTCTGTATAAGCACTATTTTAGGAATATATATATAATTTCATTAGTTTTTAACCTATTAATAAAATAAAATACAACTTTTTATTTTATTTAACTGCAGATAAATATTTTGTTCTACCCAAAATCAACAAAACGCTAGATATTTTTAAAATAGATGCATGTTTCTATAGATTTCTATTCAAGCTATTACGAAGGAAAAAAATCTCATCCACCCCTTTGAGGAACATCTTTCTCTCCGAAAAAGAATTTTTCTAACAGGTTGATAAAAAATTTTAAAAAGAAAGCAAATAGAAAAACATTTTTTTTTTTTTTTTTTTCCTCCTCCTTTCTCCGACACAAAAACCTAATGTCCCATGGAACAGACAAGGAAGTGGATTCCATTTCCCCCAGATGTGCCCCTTCAAGACTTGCGAGGAATAAAACTTTTCCTTCAAGTGCCTCTCACGGAAGAATCTTGTTGAAAAAAAGACGACCCCAAATGGCCCGCCGCCGCTGCTTACGAGAAATTCAGAATGGAGAAAAAAAAGAACGCTTTTCTCTCTTTCAAAACAGATTTTCCCCCAGAACAGTCTAGACAAGGAAAGGCCAACCTGATTGTTTTTTGTTTACAAATACCCAGTTGTATTGTGGTTACTACGCCATTACCTCAACATATTTATTTCGGACCACGCCATTAAAGTTTGAAACCATTAGGTTTCAAATGATGTACTAAAATCATTTAATTTAAAAAACAAATTACTTATTTGATTAACTAACAATTATTTATATGCACTTTTGGGCCAAATGGCAGAGACAATAGCGCTCTGGCGCTTGATGCCACAGGTAACAAGTTCGAGCCCCAGTGGTGCCATGGATGTTTGTAGAGTCTGGAATCCACTTTACACCATAGGTCCCGGTCTAACATGGTTGTTGAGCGTAGGGCTGACAACCCTAGCCCGTAGGGAGAAAAAAAAAAAATCATGTCTTGCCTCATAATCTGCCAGTAGGCGGGCGGCCTTGATCCACAATGGAAGTGGAATTCCATTGTGTGTTTCTCATTGATGATGGTATGAGTTTTTGAATATTTATTTATATTATTTCATTTGCATTTGCCAGACTCGCGGCTCAGTGGCAACGCGCGCAGCTGGTGAGCGTTAGGGCAGAGGTTCAATCCGCTGGCGGCTTTGTTGTTGACACTATTCCAAAAAACGAGGAGACTCGATTGCGTTTGGGATGTTCAACCTTTTTTCTCATTAGTTGGACAACTTGGTGGAAGTTTTCTGGATTCTCTCCCAAAAGATACGCAAATGCTGGGTTGTCTCACTTAAGGTCCCCGGAAGGCACTACTCTCCTTCTTCAGCGTCATGGATTCAAGTACGACATCTCTCGACGGATATTCCATCGCAACAGAAGCTGGCCCTCCTTCCATGAGACCACACGTGTATAGATGTTGTATCTACCAAGTGGGATAAGAAAAAAAAAAAAAACTTTTACATATTCTTATTTCTAAAAGCATATATATATAATAAGTTTGGTATTAAGTATACTAAATTTTGATTAAAATATATATTTAAAATTTAATTTTTTTAAAGTAAGAAAAAGAAATTAAGTTATTGTTTTTTTTTAAACAACTAGAATATCCGAAAATTTCAATCAACACAGACAATTAATCTAGTAAAAAGGACATATCTAAATAAATGTAAAATATTATTTATTTCACAGTGGTTATGACAGATTTCGAGTGGTTCACTGGTTTACGGTGGACGACCTAAAGTGGATTCCGAACCACTACAAGCATCCATGGTAATTCTGGAACTCGAATCCGAAATCTGTGTCATCGATCGACAGAGCGCTAGTCACTCGGCCATCAGGTCCCGTATATGGAATTAATTCGTCTCATTGTTTACTTTAAATAGTAGTAAATTCATTTAACAATTTTTATCGTCGAAACTTATTGATCGGTCGTTTTCGTTTTCAGTATACCTAAATAAAAAAGCAAGTTTCTTTCTAAAAATCTGTTTTATTTATCTTCACCTTTCACTGCCAAAATTTTAGTGTTCTTGTTAGTTGCATAAAATAAATTAATCTATGCGAGGATTTTTACTTGATAAAATATTACGTTTTTCTCTCTTTTTTTGCAAATATTAGTTACTCTACCTGAAAAAAAAGATACCTTTATTTTATCATTTTAAGTAGGGAATATTAATATAGAATGATTGTTTAAACTTTAAATCGTACACGTGTAATCTTATAATAACAGCAACAAATAACAAACGAATACTTATCGTTAGCTGTTTTTCACTACATTAAAATTAAATCTTTTAATTCTATTGTTTATAATAGCCAAAACAATCTGATTAGAACCGTAACATTTAATGGTTGAGCATGTTCTTAATTCTACATGAATTGATAAATAACTATGATAAAAACAATAAAAAAATTTTATTTCTTTAATAGAATATAAATATAGAGAATTTATAAGAAAAATCAATTACCAAATTATGCTGAACAGCGCTGTTTTTGTAAAAATCTATGAAATAACACAGGAAATAAATAAATTAATTTGTTAGTAATTTTTTACAATCCTAAAATAAGTTATTTGACAGTTGAATGCAATAAAATAAATAAATTTATCTTGCAAACGATATTGAATGTTTATTGTGAGAACAAGAAATAATTTAATAATATACTTTAAGAAATTTATTCTAATTGGTTATTTATTATTATTATTATTATTATTATTATTTTTGCATTTGAGGTTTAATATATTTATAGCAAGATTGTAGAAAATCAGCGGAATCTAAAATATAAATGTATTACTAAATTTTAATTTTATTGATTATTTCAATGATTTAGCGAAATGTATATTTTATTGCCTGCATACTAAAAGTTTTACTACTTAGAATTTAGAATTGTGAATGTTTTGCTGCACATTAATATAACTACATTTTTCATTTAATGTTTTGATGCACCAGACTGATTTGTAAACTTGAATACCTATGAAAATCTAAAGATAATAGAGATAATGAAATATTAGCATTCTTATTATTTTTTTTATTTTATTATTTATTTATTTATATATTTCAGATCTTATGAAGTTTCTACTCAGATTTTGAATTGCATAAAGTTAGTACTAGGAACTTTTTATTACAAGCATTGTAGCAAAAAACACTTCAGCTTTTTATGTATATTTACAGACGACTATTTTTTCATTTACTTTCCCCTTCCGCAAGCATTAAACAATAATAAAAAATCTAAATTGATATTCGATTATAATGATGCAATCTCTAATATTATCCTGTATTAAAGAACATCATTCAGTTATCAGTAGGAATTCTTAAAAAAGATTCTATAGTTGTCTTTGGCAGCATGTTTCATTAAGCAAGTCACGTCCAGATTGTAGATTTTCATGATGATTGTGATTCCTTTTATTTATAAGAAATACTTTGATAAATTAAGAATCGATTTTAAGGAAAGAAATTGAATTTTTTTAAATTTAAAGTGATTTAAATGTTTCTAGCTGGCAAAGCGCGCTCGAGAAATGGTCGACTCGTTAGGCCTACCAGTACAGTACAGCCATCAATATTGAGGCAATCCCTCTGGCAAAGATGGCGCCGAGTACTCCGCAGTGTACAGGCGCGAGGCTCGCTGCGGGAGTACGACTCGGATATCAACGGCCTGACGTCACTCAGTGGGCCTCTTGTATGTCTCCGGGCGCCGTTGCAGTAAATAAACCGCCTCCATTGCCTTACTTGGCGGCGGCCGGACCTCCTTAAAAAAAATGAAAAAAAATTCCAAAACCGCCCGGCGAGCCAGTACGGGGAAAACGCAAGGGCATTACAATACAGTTTATATTATCATGCTGCATTATTCGAAATCAAGAATATTACTTATAATTTCCGTTTTGCATTCTAATTATTATAATTAAATGTGTTCGAATTCGAATGCTGGACGAAAATCGTTTGCTACTAGAAATATTTCATGAATTCTTTTGATTGCATAATTTAATTTAATTTATTTATTCGAAATCAAGAATATTACTTTTCGAATTTTCGTTTTGTATTCTAATTATTATAATTAAATGTGTTCCAATTCGAATATTGAACGAAAATTGCTACTAGAAATAGTTCCTGAATTTTCTTGATTGCATAATAAACTAAAAAAAAAAAAAAAAAAAAAAAAATTAATGCATTGTTCTATTATATAAAATATTACTTTTACCTGAATATATATATATATATATATATATATATATATATATATATATGTCAGATGATGATCAAAAACGAATAAAATTTGACTGTAACTGCAAATGGACAATATGCAACGCTTAAACAGTGCTGTATTTGGCCATAAGTAAAAATAAATATTAAAATAAGCTTGGTGGATCTAGCCACACTCAGATTTTCTGACAACAACATTTTGGAAAAATTATTTTCGACTCTATTTCTTCCAACTAGCCGAGATATACTTCTGATATTTTAGTAAAATTTATTAGCCTTAGTCTTTAGCCTTCTGTCATAGTAATTCTTCATAAATAACAAATTGAAAATATAATTAAAATTCGTTCAGTTGTACTTTTAAATTGGACGCTCAAGTTCTTAAAATAATATAAAGTAATTTTCAAATTAATAATTTACCAAAATTTCAATATTATGCAAGTCCAGATTCAAAACATGGCATCAAAAAGTTTGTGCAGATAGATGCAGACGACTTTTTATCCACCATTTAAAAAGAACATAGGCTTTTTTTTTTCGTATAAAAGCGTTTTATCATTACGATAACGTAGGACGCGCAGAATTCTGATGATAATTCCGAAAAACCATTTCTTATTCTTTTGGAGTTCATCCAAATAAGATTCGCGCTATTTTTTTCTTTTTCTTTTTTTCCGCTTGTCTGTGCCTTGGAAAAGATGTAGTTGCTTATAAAAATGCCTTTGCCTTCAAATATGAAGGCACTTCCGCAGGACAGACAGTATTTATAGATTTTCATTTTTTCAGACTCAGTAGGAAGTTGATAAAAAGTAAAAAGTATCTGTTTCAACAAGACAGCCAATTTATGAAATATGTTTTTTAATTAATAAAGCGCAGTCCTTCTCTCTCTCTCTCTCTCACGCTGTTTTTTTTTTTTTTTTTTTTTTTTTTTTCAATTCCTTCTATTAGCTCGCACTCTCCCAATATATATCTTGTTCAAATTTTCAATCGTTCATAAAATACGTTTAATTCATCCACTCAGGTTCAAATACATTTTTTTTGAACTTGTAATGAATGACACTGGATGTTAATACAGTCTTTTCAAATATTAATTCAGTAATTAAATTAATTAATTAATCTAAATTTTTTTTTAGACTTAAGTTGCATATATCTACCAATAGATGGCGCCAGATAGACTTAAAAAAACGAATGAAAATTATTTATAAAGGACTTTCTGCAATACAGTGAAAAAAAAAAAATAGGAATTGGCTTTAAACATTTTTTTTTTTATATTACTTGTTAACTCTCTTTCTTTTCCTTCTTTTCATATAGATATTTACATATCTATATTTTATTACATAATTTTTACATTTATATATTAGTATATTGTAACAATACCAGCATATTCTTGCTCTATATCAATTACTGTAATAGTTTTTTTTTAATAATATGGTTCAGTCATTTATTAGAAAATTATGCTTGTGGTTTTTATTGTAACAGGGCATTATTTTTTTTGCATTTTCAATAAATTTTCAAATATAATTTGGGAAAAATCATCCCCAAAAAGTTGTAATAAACTTATGATTTGAAATATGCAAACCACAAATATAAACATTTTAAAATTGCTCTGAATTTTCTATATCCATTCTGCTTGTTAAAATAAATTTTTTATAGCAGGTGAGCATAGAAATTTTCAGAATAAAATTTCTATACAGCTTAAACTTTGTATATTTTACAATGCATTTTTTTAACTCACCGATAAAGAAACCCCTTATTCTGTTATATAATTTTAAGCTAACAGTTTTATTTGCGTAGCTTAATTTAATAATACTATATTGAAAAGGGCACTTTGGTTTTAACACACTGTTAAAAGGAATCCATCATTTCACAAGCGAAATAGATTCATGGAATAATAAAGTTGAGAACTTCTACTATAAAGGCTTGAAGAGAATTTCGTAACTAGATTTTTTTCTACATACTTTTTTATTCAGATTTTCATGTATAAAAAATTAATGTCTTTATTTAAGCTACATTTAAATACGTTAAAATGTAATGTATAAAAAAAAATAATGTCTTTCTATTTAAATCCATATTTAAAAGTTACGTTAAAAAAAAGATTTATGAAAATAGTTGAGTTATAAATTGCAAATTAAAATTGATGGTAATTAAATGTATAGGTAAAATATAAATAACGTTATTTTGTATTGCACGGGTAGAAATTTTTTTGTAATTATTTCTTTTGATTTTTCGAAAAAACCCCCAAAAAAAAATCACCTACTATTTATAGGAAAAGTTCTAAAACATTGTGAAATTGAGTAGCCGCCATCTTAAAATACAGAAAATTTACCTGCGAAGTCTTTGGTTTTTTTTTTTTTTTTTTTGTCTTACCAAAACAGAACGATTTCAAGGTCAGTCTTTCAAATTAAGAGCTCTATACAGTTTGTTAATCAACAGGATTGAATTAGTCTAAAAAAAAAAAAAAAGTTAATATAAAAATTAAAAAAAAAGTATAATATATACGATTCTCTTTTGTGTAATACGATAAACCAAACAAACATAAATAATTATTTAAACGAACGATGAATATTTTTAACAAATGATAAACAAACAAAAAAATTTCTGTAAACGGATTTATTTCTGTAACAAATAATTAAAAACAAAAAAATTCACATCCCTTTATATATTCGAAAAAAATTAAACGAAACACTCGTAATAAATACCTTAATAAAACGGACATTTTCTTTCACTGAATATAGCAAATCATCTGCTTAAAAATATATGGGGAAAAATTACTTTTTTTCTGTTGATCATCGGTGGGTCTAGTGTTCCACTGATATATGCCACGAATAGCCCACCGACAGATGATGAGGAAGGACATTGCCTTATGTGAGACTTATTTAAAATCATACATTTCCGGTTGAAAACATGTTATAAAATGAGGTTCAAATCTCTGCGTATTGGTTTAAAAAAAAAAATCTGTTCTGCAAATTAAAATAGACTATTTTTATTTATTTATTTATTATTATTATTTTATGCATGGAGAACATCTAAATCCATTGAATTGATAGTACTATTTTTGTACTATTAAAACTTTGCCCCCAAAAAATCTTCATGAGTATGTTAAAAATTACGAATGAAAAAAATTCTATTCATTTAGGGCATAACGGTTCATTTTCCACTCATGGAACGAATTCATTTTACACAATCGTTGTGTTGACGTCATTTGAATTTTATTATTTTTTTAGGGTTAAACATCATGTGTTAAATGCATAATAAAAAACCTTAGAAACCTTAAAAGATAAACATAGATAAAAACGATTATTGTTGATATGAGATGAGTTGTTTGTTTTGAGGTATTTTTGTAACAAATAGTTTTCAAACAGATTTATTTATTTTTTTGTTCGTTCGAATAATTTTAATTAAAAGAACTAAGCATGCATATATATATGAGTCAGAATCTGTAAGGAGGTTAAACTGAATGATTAATTCTTACTCATTTTAAATGATACTATTCCTTTGTTTTTTCCAGAAGTTTCTTTTAGAAATTATCAAGTCTTGATAAACCAGTTTACTTGCTTCTAAATTTGTTATTTCTTTTTAAAATTTCCGTAATATTTATTTCTGCGTCGTAATTTCCTCCCATTCTATGATTTCGAATGAATTAATAATATTTTTAAATGTTGGTCATTCTAATTCTGATTTATTGTAACTTGAAATATTCTGTAAATACGAAAACCATAAAACCATGTCGTATAAATCATATATTATTATTATTATTGAATAATGCATATGTTAGAATTAAGTTGTTAATTATAAACGTAATTATTTAAGATTTACATAAGCAGTATAATATCATTAATCGATTTTCTTATTCATATCATTATTTCATCCAAACCATCAATACATTTCGATTTCTAATGACATTCAATAGATGTTATTTGGTGTTTGAATTTCAGAAATATTATTATTACATTTTTTTTTCGCTAAAAGTACAGTTTGGCGAGTTTTCGAATAGAATTTCGATGAGGACTGGCAACCCTACTCGAGGGAGAACCGGATTTACAAATGTACAGAAACGGGAGTGTGGTTGATTTGACTTTCCTTCTACCCAAATTATGCATGAGGGAGATATAAAGGCGATTCAGCAGACTAAATTAAAATGTCAAAATTTTCTCCCCCTCTTTTACCTCTCCCTAAAATATTCCCCTTTTAAGATTAGAGCACACCTGCTCTTTTAAATGCACTATTTTATACAAAATAAGAAATTTAAGTAAATAAGGAGAAAATGTGTTTAAAATATGCAACATTTTTTTTTTTTTTTTTTTAATTATTGATTCATTTTCTAAAAATACAGTTATTTTAATTTATTTCTAGAGAATATGATTAATTAAGAATTTTGGTGTTATTTCAGTAATTTTTGAAAAATTGTGCATTGAATTAAATATCAAAATTATAATGACTTTTAAAATGAATAAAACAAGATTATTAGCAGAATAAATTGCTCTAAATAAATTGTTTCCGCGTTTGAGTTGTAACTTAATTTTAAAATTCATACTTTGATAGATATTTGTTAATCTTAATGACAAGAATTTTAAAACTAAGATCCTTTTATTTAAAATATATTCATATTTCATTATTTGCTACAACTCACAAAAAAAAAAATTATGCACACATGATTTCGAATATTTTTTATTTACTTTAATTTAAAAAAAAAAATCTTATCTGCTAATAATTATAGCAGATAGATTGATTGTATATAAATTAAATAATAATAAATAAATAAATAATAATACAATTATAAATAATAAAAGCATTCAATAAAATTATAAATTAAATAATAATAAATAAATATTTTAAATAATAAAAATATCCACAATTCTAATGCAAAATTCAGACATATTATTAAGTGATCAATTTTCTTTTACAATCACTAATATGGGAGATCATACTACATTAATCAATGTTAAAAAATCCTTGTTTAATAATGTTTAGAAAAAACCACATTTGTTTTTATGACTTAGGGTAAAATCTTTTGATTTTGCCACCCCTCTTGCAGTATACAAAAAATACCCACGTCACTGTAAAATATCACGCACAAAAATGCTTCACCAGCCCAAAGATAAATAAATAAACTTCTGCATATAAAGAAAAATTTTAGATTAACCATTTACGATTTCTTTAACTTTGTGCATGAGTAGCAGTTTATACATAAACATTACTGATTACAAACTTATTTTTAAACGCATTTATTCCTATTTTAAAACAATTAGTATATTCTAATGTAATTTTGGGATTTTTCTTTCTGTTTTTCTTCTATAAAGCGCGTGAAAATGGTTTAATTGGAATCCTATACGTATACATAAATTTTCGAAGAAATTAAATAACTTTTAAACACAAAATATCTTAGTGATACAAATATCAGAAAACATTTGCACTTATTTATGTGCTACCCATCTTTATATTTTACACACTTTTAATAATGACTATCGGAATACTACAACAAAATTATAATTTTCTAAAAGTTATTCTAAAGAAATAGTGCATTCTTTTTTTCCCTCCATCTAATGTGGACATATTTTATTACTACCAAAAGATAACAACTTTGCATGTGAGTGTACATTTCTGAAAAGAGTTTTAGCATTCGGTATTCCTCCTTTACGAATAAAGAATTATTTTCCCCGATCAAAATAAATTAATTCCACATAAGGCAACTAACGCCATCTATAATCGAATTCATGTAATAAAATCTAATTCGAAGAAGAAAATTGTGCAACCACTTCCAAATAGTCAGACAATATTGTATTAATAATATTTAACTTGAGAGGGAAAAAATTGTTCATTTTTCTTAACACTGTTTACCGTTAGTACTAATATAAATTTATGCTAATTAATATTAATTAAATATATTAATATTAATATTTTAATTATATACTAATAATTAAATTATTAATACTAATATAAATGTTAACCATTAGATTTAATATTTCTTAATTCTTTAATCTGTGGTTAAGTTATGTACATGATTAATATACAACCAACAGATTAATTTGAGTTGAACTTAAAGTATGTTTATAGGGAGACTTATTAAGAGAGATACAACGGTGTCCAAAAAGTAATACAAATTTTAAATTTCAAATTCCCGGGGCTTACGGAATTTCAATTTTTTTTTTTTTTTAGGTTGTTGGCACTATCCTTGACATCTGTGCCAAATTTGACTTCAAAATATTCATTAGTGTTTGAGTTACGCTTGGCTTTGTGAGACGCTAAAACTGATTCCGGGGATTTTTGAAATGACTGAATTAATTGAGCAAAGAACTTGCATTAAATTTTGTTTCCGGAAACGCATAGAATGTTGCAGAAGGCATTCGATGAACATTCCTATATCGGAAAGAAATGTTTAAAGTGGTATAAAAGTTCAAAGAAGGCAGAGAATACGTTGAAGACGAAGAGCCCTCTGGTCGACCCTCAACCTCAACCGACGAAACTCACGTCCAAAAAATTAAAGATTTGGTGCTTCAAACCGTCGTTTTACAATTAGAGACCTTGCTGAGTATGTTGGAATTTCAAAAGGATTGTTTAATTCCATTTTGGGCCTCAAACGCTTCAAATCTCGATTGGTACCGAAAACACTGAATGCGCCAACTCACACTGCATTGATTCTTCTTGACTTTTTCGCCAAAAATGAAACCCATATCGTTCCACAACCACCGTATTCCCACAGTGCGACTTCTGGCTATTCCCTAAACTCAAAAGACCACTCCGGGGATATCATTTTTGAGTCGATTGAAGAGATTCAACTTGAATCGCCACGTGCCTTGATGGCCATCCCTGCCGATGACTTTTTAGCATGCATTGAGGAGTGGAAAAAATTGGCATAAATGCATTGTGTCCGGAGGGGATTACTTTGAAGGCGATGAAATAAATTTGGAAGAATAAATAAAGAGTTTTTGAAAAAAAAAAAAATATTCGTTATACTTTTTGGGCACAGTAGTATCACATTTTTTTGTGTTATATTTTATGTACCCACCAACAATTGCCGTAATTTTCTTTTATCTGCAGAAAATTAAATGTTCTAATTCAATATACTATACTAAAATAATTAAATAAGCTCATTTTGATTTAGTGTCTTTTCCTAAAATTTTATATTTTTTTAGAGGGTCTGAATGGCCGAGTGGCTAGCGGTCTGGCGCTCGGTATCACAGTTTTCGGGTTCGAGTCGCGGTGGTGCCATGGATGTTTGTAGTGGTTCGGAATCTACTTTAAACCGTAGGTCCCGGTCCTAATAGGATTGTAGAGCGTTGCGGCGGTTGTTACTCCGCGTCCGTAGCTTTTCTTCAAGTTACACGCGCCCCCTGCGTAATGCGAAGTGAGTAATGCTTTGCAGCGCTTGCGTTAAGGCAGCCAAGGCAGCCGTCTAAGTGTTTGCCAGCTGCGGTAGAAATAAATATATATATTATTTTTAGAAAAGATTTGTTGTTAGAAATTTTAAATCACAATGAATATGTTGATTAATTAAATAAAGTAAAAGATATAATTATAAAAAGACTGTAGGAATTCTTTAAAAGATTGATAAAACAAATATTGTTTTGAACTCTTTCACACTAGCATATTAATAACTTTTCTTAAATGCATTTCTGAAAAGATGGCAATCCTAAATTTGTGCATAAAAAAATCACTGTGTTGATCTGTCGATAATCTGTTGTTTCATCTATGAAATATATTCTCTGTTAAAAATAATACTCATTTAAACGATTTTTTTTGTTCAATATTTCTTAACATAATATTACAAAATTAAAAGATTCCTCATTGTTGTTGTCGTCGTGTCCCTTATGGAAGGAGGGAAGAAGCTTCTGTTCTGATGGAGCACCCGTAGGTAGAAGTCAGGCTTTGGCTCCGTGACGCTCTTACAGTCATAGGAGACTGGGACCTACGGCTTAAAGTGGTTACGGCTTCGAACCCGAAACCTGTGGCACCGAGCGCCAGACACTCGACCATTCAGGACCAGATTCATCATTCCTTGGTTTGAGTTAACATTCTTTATTTTAACAATGTTTGTTGAAAAAAAAGTTTAATAAACTGAATAAGTTAAAATTAAAAATTATTTTACCTAAAATGATAATTAATTTTTATTAACTATTATATCTTTAAGCAATTAGAGCAGTCTCAATTGCAAAATTTTCCCTAAAATATGTAAACATGCAGAAACAGATAAAAATTAATCAAACATACAAAAAAAGCCCAAAACAATCAATCAATAAATAGTAATATCAAGTAACAGAAATTTTTCAGAATGCTTTAACTATGGCAACTTATGTGGAGTTAAAGAATTATCTACCCACGTGTGCGAGAATTATATTTAACTGGAGTTAAATTTAAAGCGAATCTGGATGATGTTAAATAACCTTTCCCCGTCAGAGTTAAATTTTTAATATATGTTAAAATCAACTGCTAATATCAAATCTTTGCTATCCGAAGATCTGCGTCGACTGGCCTTAAGCTCCGTCTAGCTCCTAATGGTAAAGATCGCCGCTAGTGTCGCCGTTAAATTTCATTACTAAAAGTAACAGGTGGGCTGAAAGGTTCGTGAACTGACACAGATGACGCTACTAGTATTAAATCCATATGATTTTTAGTTAGCCCTAACCTTCAAAAGACGCGTGTATAAATTTGACAGCTGTTGCACTATTAGTATGTGAGTTATAGCATTTTTAGTGAAGCAACTTTTGTTAGTTTGAAAAATGGATGAAAAGGAATTTCGTGCGTTAATAAAGCATTGCTTTTTGGCGAAAAAAAAATACTATTGAAGCCAAGGCTTGCCTTGATAAATATTATTCGGACTTTGTACCAGGAAAATCAACGGTAGAGAAGTGGTTTGCTAAATTTAAACGAAGTGAAATGAGCACCGAGGACGATGCACGCAGTGGACGCCACAAAGTGGCTGTTACCGATGTAAACATAAAAAAGTCCACAAAATAATTTCTAATAACCGTAAAGTGAGGTTGATTGAAGATAGCTGAGACCCTAAAGATATCAAAGGAACGTGTTGGACATATCGTGAATGAATATTTGGATATGCGAAAGCTCTGTTCAAAGTGGGTGCCGCGCAGAGTTCCCAATCGGCCCAAAAAACAACGAATTGATGATTCTAAGCAGTGTTTGGAGCTGTTCAATCGTAATAAACCCGAATTTTTGCGTCGATATGTGACAATGGGTGAAACATGGCTCCATCATTTCACACCGGAGTCCAATCGACAGTCAGCCGAGTGGACTGTACATGATGAACACTAAAAATGTTATAACTTCACTAAAATTCTATAACGCACATACTAATAGTGCAACAGCTGTCAAATTTATACACGTGTCTTTTGAAAGTTAGGGCTAACTAAAAATCATATGGATTTAATACTAGCAGCGCCATCTATGTGTCAGCCTATGAACATTTCAGCCCACCTGTTAGCTATTAATTTTTTTTCGTTTCGTCGACTGAAGTTGACCACTAATTCTTATTAACGTAGTTAAACAAGCAATTATGTTAATATTTGCATACATCTAGTCCGCCTTTATACCGAATACTTCATAATGCACATACTGTATTATATGGGACCTTTATCCATGAATATTTATTAGACGTCCTGCTTTTTAAAACATGTTACTCCTTAATTTTTGAATAAAATAAAAAAATATACATCATTTGAAATTTTTAAATTGTGGTGTGCAGGTTGGGCTACTAGATTGAAACAGCGCATGGTTGGATTGAGATATTTGAGCCACAGGTTTTAAGAACTCGAAGCTTTATTGACACACGCACAGACAACACACACATACAATTAGAGACATATAATATTTAACACATTTAAAGAGAGATAATTATATATTGTGGAAGAACTCCACTTCTAAGCCAAAAACCCGAAACTCGGCTAAGCGCAGAGTGCACGAAATATACTTCCTCTAAGGTGAGCTTTGAAGGCCAACTGATCTTTCTCCTGGACGCCATTAAAGGCGCTTTTGACACTGTATAGGAGAAAGCACTTTTACAAAATGTAATAAACTTAATTGCTGACTCATAAATTATTTTTATTAACAGTATGGGGTCAAAGCATTAATACTAAGATAAGTGATTATACATTTAATGTTAAATATAAAATAACATTTTTAAGACCAAGTAAGTGAATCTTTATGATTTGGTATTGAAAAGCTAGAAAATGTTCACGGTAGATTCAGGAAGTCTAGTCTACTTACATTTTTTATGGGTAAAAATAACAGGACACTTAATATGTTTATGCATTAACATTTTATTCTCATAATTTTGAAGAATGTAGTGTAATTTATTTGAGTCTTGAATAATCCCAATAGAGGGTCAATGATAGAGATTTTAAAATTATGGTTAAATATTCGCTGGTGGCGTTTGCTTCAATCATTGTTTTGTAAAATGAGTAGGAAAACTGTGGAGCTCCTGACATGGTTAGCCGAACGACCTATAAAAACCTCCCAACTATTTTCCAATAATAAGGATTTCGTCCTATAGAATCTTTAAATAAGTGGCAATTATCCATTAAAGTGCACTGCCCTAGGAAACGATGTTAACCTATCTACTTGATATTAACCGCTTGATAAATTTATGAAGATACATGGGCCAATATGAAGAAACGTATTTAGTGAAACAGAAAAATGAATTATCTATATATGAATGTCTCACTTTTATTTCAAATGATGCGAATATCCCACATCTGAATTATGTTGTATGTGTCTAATCCTCAGTGTCCGGACATCCCATGATAATAATCTACTCATGGAAGGAGGGAAAGGGTGGAGGCCATCTTCTGTTGGGATGAGCATCAGTATGTAGAAATCAGACTTGGTTCCGTGTTGCTGAAGAAGGGGGCAGTGCCTTCCGGGAGGACTTTTAGGGGGATCCGTATTTGTGTATCGTATGGGAGAACACCCGAAAAACTCCCACCAGGTAGTCCGACTCACGAGGCAAGATGCTGAGCATCATTGAATCTCCTTGTTTTTGAAACAGTGTCTGCAACAAAGTCATAAAGCGGATTGAACCTTTAAACCTAATGCTCGCCAGAGACACGCTTTGCCACTAAGCTGTGAGTCGGGCATCCCTGAATTAATTAATTTACAATAAATTCAATTGAAAAAACAAGCATAATTTAATGATTTAAGAGTACACTATGTTTTTTTTTTAAATATTGTTTATTTTATGAAACATTTTTTTTTTTGCTTGGCTATGTGTACGGTTTGATTAGAGGAGAGTTCGCTTTTCTTTTTGCAACTGTATGTTCTTACAATTTATATATTTTAATGTCAATTTAGCGTTACATCTTAACAATGTAAGACACAATTTATTTAACGTCAGAGATAAAAAACGAAAAAAATTAATGTTGCATTTGGAACAAATTTAATTAATTTATTTATTTTTTTTTGTGGATAATTTTTGTTCCATCTGGGAATCTCTTTTTCTCCCTTTAAAAAAAGTGTTTTAAAATTGAAAGAATTCTGTGTATTTTTATACACTACTTGGCCATTAAAATTGCTGCACCAGTAAGAAATGCAGATAACAAAATGATATTTATTGGACAAATATATTATACTGGAAATAACAAGTGATTAAATTTTCAAGAAATTTGGGTACATAGATCCTGAGAAATCAGTTCCCAGAACAACCCCCTCTGGCAGTAATAACAGCCCTTATACGCCTGGGCATTGAGTCAAACAGAAATTGGATGGCATGTACAGGTACAGATGCCCATGCAGCTTCAACACGATGCCAGAGCTCATCAACCGTAATGACTGGCGTATGGTGATGAGCTAGTCGCTCGACAACCAGGGCAACAGCCGAACATTTTCCGTATCAAGGAAGGTCTGCAATATAATAGCTGTCTTGCATTGTTCTGCTGAAACGTAGGATTTCACAAGGCTCGAATAAAGGGTAAATCCACAGGTCGTAACACACCAGAAATGTAACGTGCACTGTTCAAAGTGCCATCAATATGAACAAGAGGTGACCGAGACTTGTAACCAATAGCACCTCATACCATCATGGCAGGTGATGGACCAGTAGGACGATGACGAATGCACGCTGCCAATGTGAGTTCATCACGATGGCGCCAAACACGGGTGCGCCCATCTTGATGCTGTAAACAGAACCTGGATTCATCTGAAACAAGTAATATATAAAAAATTTTTTAAAGTCAATTCCTTCTTTTTTTCAGTCTATTGCAGAAAGTCCTTTATAAATAATTTTCATTCATTTTTTTAAGTTTATCTGGCGCCATCTATTGATAGATACATGCAACTTAAATCTAAAAAAAACCCCCTAAAATTAATTAATTAAATTTAATGAATGAATTAATATTTGAAAAAAACTGTATTAACATCCAGTGTCATCCACTACAAGTTCAAAAAAAAAAAAAAATGTATTTGAACTTGAGTGGATGAATAAAAGTGTTTTATTAACGATTGAAAATTTGAACAAGATATATATATATAAAGGGAGAGTGTGAGCTAATAGAAGGAATTGAAAAAAATGACGGCTCGCAATTCGTGCGTTCAGGTTCGTCGTCGATCACACCATGGAAGACGATTCTGTGAGGCAGCGTCAAGGGGCTAGCCATGGTCTCTGAGCTGAGAGTCTATGCTGCTGCAAACGTTCGTACAGACATTTGTTGTCTTGCAAATGACCCTAGTTCTTGACTCAGGACTCGTGACGTGACTGCACGATCCATTAAGGCCATACGGGCAATATGCCTGTCTTCTTCGGTTACTAGTGATACAAGGCCGTTGAGATCCAGCACTGCGTTCCGTATTACCGTTCTGAAACCATCGATTCCATATTCTGCTAACAGTCATTGGATCTCGACCGACGCGAGCAGCAAAACTGTGATAAGGTAAACCGCAATCCTGGTGCGCTACATTTCGACCTTTATCAATGTCAGAAAAGTGTTGCTACGCATTTCTGCTTCTTACACGAGGCATCACAACTTTTCACCAGGCAACAACGTTCAAATGCAATTTGTGTATGAGAAACCGGCTGAACAATTTTCTCATTTAAACACATTGTAGGTGTCGCTACCGGCGCATGCTTTGTCTAAATGCATTGAAAAGCTAATCATTTGTATATCACAGCACCTTCTTCCTGTTGTTTAAATTTCACGTCTGTAGCATGTCACCTTCTTGGTGTAGCAATTTTAATGGCCTGTAGTGTATATTGTTTATAAATTAATGCTGTAACAGTGCTTCCTTCTACATACTGATAAGAGCGCCCCCTGTGGTATTCAAAGAAATGGTCAGTAGGCCGCGAAACTCTCACCCTATAGTAGTTACAGCGCAATCACCTGCTTTTGTTGAGAAATGTTTGGTTTATAGTCTTTCATCCCGAGAGGAGATATATTTAGCGCAACTCTGCGTATTAGTTGGCCAACAGACTCTCCCGGAGGAGAAGTATGTTTAGCCCCTCCTGCGCGTAGTAGTCGAGTTTTGGACATTCGGCTTAGAAGTGGGGACCCTTCCTTGTCTCTAAATGCATTAAATATTGTATGCCTTTAATTGTATTATGTGTCTGTTTGGGCGTTGGTCAATAAAGGTGAGAGTTCTCATACTTGTGCCTCAAATATCTTGATCCAACCACACCCATTTACAATCTGATTGCCCAACCTGCATATGACAATGCTAATTACATGTTATCATTTATTGTTAGTAGTATAGTGCATGGGCCTGAATGAGTAGCTAGCGCTCTGGCTTTCAGTACCACAGGTTTCGGGTTCGAGTCCCGACGATGCCATGGATGTTTGTAGTGGTTCGGAATCCGCTGTAAACCGTAGGTCCTGGTCTTTATGACTGTTGGGCGTTGGGGTTGAGCTGACAACTCTATCCCGTAAAAAAAAAAAACATCTCTCGTCTTTAATCACGACTTAATGGAACCAGCAACATAGAAATAAGGATTTGGACAAGTCCAACTTTATGTTGTTTTAAGTGTGGGTATTAAAGACATATCTCCAAATTTTGTTAGGAAATAGTTTTGCTTAGAAAATATCGTCCTTCCACAAATGACAGTGAACCAGTGATGTTAACTGCTAGAATTTCTGTTTCTTTATAATTAGTAGATATAATTATCAATGCTTTATTTATTCAGATCATCATTACGGATCCCACACGTTCAGCAATCGCAATTTTATATCATATTCGATAGTTTTATGGCATCGACAACTGGTCCCCTAATTGAATCGAATTTTAACTTAAATTCTTTTAATTTTAATTTTAACTTTTTATTTTATGTCTTATTTTTCTTTATTTTTTTAGTATTTTTTAATTTTTTAAGTACCATTTTTTTAATTTTTAGAAACTTCATTTTTTTATCGTTATTACCAACCTAAAGCAGCCAATTAATATTGTAAACGCATATGTGAATTAAAATGAGGAGGTTAAGAAGTCTATCGCCATTGGTACTCTATAATCGGTACGCCAGTTGCCAGTTGCCAGAGATTCTTTTGCAACAGGGGTGGCCAACCCAAACGATCACTTTGGAAATGCATCCTAACTCCGCGGACGCATATAAAATTACATATCCCCATATTAGATTTAGACAGACTCAAGAGATTTTTTGGGAGTGAAAAATCTAAACATAATGAGTTATTATTTTTGTGTTGACTATTATTCTTGCATGTAAACATAGATAATATAATAATAATGATACAAAACGCACATCGCAAAGAAATATATAACATTAAAAATGAAATTTTTTTTTGTCTTTCTAATGTAGCTGGCAAACACTTAGACAGCTTGGTCTTGCATGCCTTAAGGCAAGCTCTGCACAGACGTTACTCACTTTGCATTACCCAGAGGACTCGTGTAACTTGAAGATAAGCCACGGACGCAGAGTAACAATGCCCCCGCAACGCTCTATGATCCTATTAGACCGGGACCTACGGTTTAAAGTGGATTCCGAACCACTACAAATATCCATGGCACCGCCGGGACTCGAACCCGAAACCTGTGGTACCGAGCCAGGGCGCTAGCCACTCGGCCATTCAGGCCCAAGAAAATGAAATATAAAAATATATAAACATAAATGAAATGAAAAAAAAATTAAATGATTAAAAATTTTTATTTTACTAGTGCGATATTTATTTCTCCACTCTTTCACATAGTTTTGCAAATCGATCTCCATTTGGGTAGTGCACATCGTAATTGGTGTTGCGTCCGTTTTGTTTGATCGTGTTTTGTATTTGGTCAATTTCATTTTCGTAAAAAAACGACTCTTAGGTGTAAGGTGAACTCAAAGCGCTAACAATTTTTTTTTTGTGGCAAATTTCACAAATTGGAAAATTTTTTCATTTGTGACGCAAGTGTTATAAGAATCTATTTTGATTTTGATGTTTTCAAAAATGTGATTTAATTCAATATTGCATTGCAAGTCAAACAGTTCCATTTGTAGATATTCTGGGGCCGACTCGATTTCAACATGAAAGGGTAAAATTTTGTTGTATTTGTTTAACTCTAAATTACTGAATCGGCTTTCAAAAGCTGTAAGTTTTCTTATTTCTTTTCATATTTGATGTAATTTTTAATATATGGATGCACACATAATGTATTTTTAATACATTGGTTTTCACTACTTTGGCCATTATAAAATAAATATATTTTGTAAAGGTGTGATAAATCTCAAGGGTCGCAAAAAAAATATTTAAGGCGGGCCGTGGAGTTGGCCACCCCTTTTTTTCCAACAATAAATTTATTTGAGGGCGGTGGAACTGCTTCGATTTCATAAAAGTCATTCGAAAAAGGAATTTGTAAAGAACATTAATGATGTTATATCGAGTTTAAAAAAAAATATATTTTAAATTTTTTTTTAGCCAATACTTTTAAATCAGTGAATTTGAATTTTAAATATTAATTTTTACAGCAATAATAAAATACTTGTTAGTTAATCCTCTTTCAGATTTCAAGGCATGCGTTAATTACTTTTATACTATTTAGTAATCGTATGATTTGCATAAAATAAAATTGCATGATTTGCACAGAAATTAAACAGCATCATTTCGTATGGTATCGGAAATTTAACACGAAACTAATTTATTGTTATAAACATTTATGTCAAGGAAAAAAAAAAATAGATTTAGTACAGAGTGTTAAAAATTATTTTTAGTGTATAGATCAGGGGTGGCCAAACCAAATGATCTTGCAGGCCACTTTGGAAATGCATCATAACTTCGCGGGCAGCATATAAAATTATATGTCCTCCTATTAGATTTAGACCCCCTATAGACATTTTTTGGAGTGAAAATTGAAACATGATGATGAGTTATTATTATTGTGTTTACTATTATTCTTACGTGTAAACAAAGATAATATAATGATAAGGATACGAAGCTCGCATTGTGAAGAAATATGTAACACTGAAAATGAAACATAAAAATATATAAATATAAATGAAATAAAAAAAAATGAAATCATTAAAAAATATTTATTTGACTAGTGCGATATTTGTTTCTCCACTCTTTTTGCAAATCGATCTCAATTTGGGTATTTGCACATCGTAATTGATGTTGCGTTCGTTATGTTTGAGCGTATTGTGTGTTTGGTCAATTTCTTTAAAAAAAAAAAAACGAGTAATATAAAAAAAAATTTTTAAAGTCAATTCCTACTTTTTTTTTCACTATATTTCAGAAATTCCTTTATAAATAATTTGCATTCATTTTTTGAAGTCATCTATTGGTAAATATATGAAACTTAAATCTACAAAAAAATAGAATTAATTAATTAAATTTTCTTACTGAATTAATATTTAAGAAAATGTATTGACATCAAGTGTCATCCACTTCAAGTTGAAAAAAATGTATTTGAACTTGAGAGGATGAAGAAAAATATTTTATTAACGATTGAAAATGTGAACAAGATATATATAGGGTGTGAGCTAATAGAAGGAATTGAAAAAGGTTCGCAGGTGTAAGTTGAAACAAAACTGCTAACAGTTTTACCAAGAATATGATTTGCTCTGCTATCAACTGTGATAGCAGAGTATCTAGAGATCTAGGGTATCTGTGACTAGTATCTAGGGATGGTCACTGCGTCACTGAGGTCACTTAAAAGTGAAACATAGAACTTGTTATATCAGATGTTCCAAGATGCAAGCGTATCATGAGTTCACTGAATATAATTTAGTTATTTAACGAACTCATAACTGTAAACTCACAAATAAAACACGCAATATCTGTCACATATTCGCTAGAATATTATTTTAAAATCAAAGTTATATAAAATCAAAGTTCGACAGTTATTTTTGAATATATGCATGCACATATAATGTATTTTTTTAAATACATTGGATTTCACTTCTTTGGCAATTATAAAATAAATATAATTTGTAAAAGTGTGATAAATCTCATGGGCCGGAAAAATATTCAAGGCTAGCGCCATCCCCTAATATAGATAATACACAAACTCTTAATAACTCTAAGATTTTTTCTTCTTTAATATTTTTTGAAGTCTTAGCATTGGATATTTTTAATGGAAATATTGAATAAATTTTTAATGGACTTCTCATAAGAATATAATTAATAAATTATTCAATGAAAAAGAAGTTTTTTTGAATTTTGTTTCGGCATGCTATTTTACATTAAATATATTGTTTAATTTAAATGTGTTGTAGTAAGAAATAAAAGATTGATTTTAAAATTTAAAAGTATCAAATGATACATGAGTTTCGATTGAGTAAGAAAAAAATGCTTATATTTTTACTATAAGTTATTTTTATTTGTATAAGCAAAATAAATGTTTTTTTAATTCTAAAATTTTAATAATTTAATAATTTTAAATTAAAAATTAAATATAAAATTATATTAACTGCCATTTTTTGAAAAAATAGAAAAATATAAAAAAAAAAAAAGTTATGCATAAAGAATGAATAACAATTAAGTATAGGTAAATAATAAAAAAATTTTATAAATGTGTTTTTAAATAAATATTATTCAACAGCATTATTTTGAGAATTTTATTATTTCTAGATATAGCATTATGGTAGATTATTTGTGGGAAAAAAATGCTTTTACGAAATTCAGGCCACGTAATAAATAAGAAATAAAGTATCAATTCAATTCTTCAAAACACATACTGTAACTAATTTCTAAATTTTATTAAAAATAAATTTATTTTAAAATTTGGATTATTAACAAGATAATAAATAAAAAAAGGGAACAAATAAAGCATATTAACTGTAGAGAAAAATTCAGCACTATTTAAAATTTTAAAAAAAAATTACCAGGAAAAATTATGTATGGTGATGGAGAATTTGCAAATGTAAAATATAAAAATCTGAAATTAATTTAAAGTTAATACATGTATTTGAAATAGTTATTGTAGAAGCATTTAACAATATATGTCGTTCTAATGCAACTGGCAAACACTTAGACAGCTAGGTCTTGGATGCCTTAAGGGAAGCGCTGCACAGATGTTATTCACTTTGCATTACCCAGGGGACGCGAGTAACTTGAAGATGAGCCACTTGCGCGGAGTAACAATGCCCCCACAACGCTCTACGATCCTATCCTACGGTTTAAAGTGGATTCCGAAGCACTATAAACCTGAAAACCTGTGGTACCGAGGGCCAGAGCGCTAGGTCACTCGGCCATTCAGGCTAGGCCTACAACAAAAATTATTTGTCCTATTTGTTTCTCTAGTAAACAATAGATGACGCCACAATATAGAAATTATCTTTAATGCAAATGTTGATACAGATCATTAAAAAAAAAAATTTTCGAACAGTGCGAATTATTAAAATGATTCAAATCATCGTCTTTCCTTTCTGTAGAGTACATTGGTTCGCCAGGGCCTTAAACTATAATCTTAGTAAATAAATATGACTGGAAATAAAAACATAATGAATACAAGTGATAGAATGATACATCACAGAACTGAGGTAGAATACAAATTGTGCAGTCCAAATAAAGTAAACAAAAAAAATATTTTAAATAACTTTAAACTAGGCAAGAAATTAAAGTTAAAGAGTAAAAAAAATAGTTTTACGAATTGTTTAAAATTAATTATAAAAAGGGCAGTTATAAATGGAGAAAGGGATCATAATGAGATAAATTTTGGATTTCAGAATTTGAAAGTTGTAAAAATCTTAAGCAATTTTAAGAATAAAATTTTTAATTTTAGGAAGGTCAACAGCAAACCTGATGTCATTATTTTTGATAAAAAAAAAGGATGAATCGGTAATTATTCTTAAATTTTTTCTAAAGTTCGAATATTGTTTATGCTATTTCTTAGCTGGATTTGTAGTGCTTTGTCTTGTCGCTCTACAGTCATATTTTGTACACTTCAGGCTTATTAGACCGTTACCTACTGTTTAACGCAGCAAATTCTTCCAGCAGCAAATTCTCATAAGTTTTTATGGAACGTATATAGTAAATTTAAATTACTAATTTATTATTCAAAGACAGTGAGAAATTTACAATAATAAATGAATATAGCATGTGAAGGCAGTCATTAAATTTACTTTTGATACTATTGATGTGAGTTTTATATGTTGTCTCGATAGGTACCGAAAACACTAAATCCGCCAACTCACACTACATTGATTCTTCGTAATTTTTTCGCCACAAATGAAGCCCATATCATTCCACAACCACCGTATTCACCTGGCTATTCCCTAAACTCAAAAGACCACTCCAGGGACACCGTTTTGAGTCGATTGAAGATATTCAACGAATCGCCGCTTTCTTTTTGAAAGCCATCCCTGCTGATGACTTTTAGTATGCATTGAGGATCGGAAAAAGTTGGCATAAGTGCATTGTGTCCGGGGGATTACTTTTGAAGGCGACGAAATAAATTTGGAAGAATAAATAAAGAGTTTTGGAAAAAATAAATAAATTGGTCTTACTTTTGGGGCACAATAGTAGGAGACCTTAGGAATAGTTCGGATTTTGAGATAATAGATTTAATGATATTTTCTTTGAGTCAGTTAGTAAAACTTAAGATTGTTAATTAAAGATTGTTAAGTAAAGATTGTTTATTTGGAACTGATCAAGGAGCCTATTTACAAAATTCAGACTTCTCATCATCAGTAGTTGCAAATGAATTAGAATCTTTAAGATTGCTAATGTTATTGCTTTGTTTTTGAATTGCCCAATAGCCTCCCTGATAAAGCCATAGAATAAAAGGTCTGTAACTAAGAGTTTTGTGTAAAGATAGAAATTTCCTTAGCAACTTCGTTTGCGCTCAATAGTAATTATTTTTTGAGAGTGTATCTTGAGAGTTGCCAATACTTAAATGCACTGTTGAGTTCAGCAAATAGATTTTTGATAGTTTAAGGAATAAAGCATATTTCTTTATTATTGACAGGTTTAGAAGATAGTGTATAGGCTGAATGATTTATTTCGGTTATTCTTTTAATTTAAACATCAATCATTAAAGGAGAATCAAGTTCAAACCTTAGAGACGTTAGTAATGACCGAGTTATGATCAGAGGATAACTCTGGGAAAGATTCTATGGAAAAAAGAGTGTGAACGTTACTTAAGAGAGGGAGATCAATAGTAAAGGCTAATCTATTGGCTATTCTTGTTGGAATGGAAGGAATATATGACTCCGCTCCTTATGAAATTGCCGCAAAGAATTGAAGAGTAATTTAAGCTGGAAAGAGTAGTCAAATCTGTAGTTAAATGAGAAAGATTAATATTGCAGGGAACATAAACAGAGGCTGCAGTAAGGTTGGCAAAATTGTTAATTACAGTACTGAGAAAAGAACTTTGAATGGAATTAAGATTAGATGGAGTAAGTTTATCTCTTGTTGCTTAATATTGTTTTTAATAAAAATCCTGTTCTACCAGATATACTGGGGTTATCTGGATCTATTCTGCACACCATTGCTTCTGTAGGAAAGGTAGCTCGGAATAGGAGGATTATTTTTAGAGGAAAGATGAGTTTCCTGGATTAAAATGATGTTTGAAGTATGATTATTGATAAAATTGTTACATCGAACGTTTTAGATTTATTATCATTTGGATTCTAATAATAAATTTTCTTAATTAAGCTTTTAACAGATATCTTGAACATGCAATTTTGTAAATATTAGTCTAATAAATTAATGCAAATAAATAGTAAGAGAACATTCTTTATTTTATTGATATATGCATAATAAAAATTTTAAAGTTCTGTTATTATTGTAAAAATAAAATTTCTTCAAAGTTCGAAAAAAAAAATTAAAGTTCTGTAAAAATGCTCAGGAATGATAAATGTTAATAATACATCATGCCTGATCCACGAGCTGTTACCTGAATAGTTTGAGTAGGATTAGAAGAGCATCGAGGTTTCTTGCCAACTGAATCATTATCATTCGTGTGAGGTCGCCATGGCTTGAGTTAACTCATGTATGATGTTGCGGTATATAATCTGCCTCGTTCCTTTTTTCCAATATCACTGGAAGGACCTCAATCACGATTAAAGTCCCTCTATATTTCGCCTAGGTAGCTTTTTCGACTGATTTTAATGGACATTTAACAAACCTATTTCTCCCGGTTCAAAAGTTATAGTTTGGCATTTTTGCTTGTCGTAGTACTCTTTTCGTTCGGCCATCATTATATTTAGGGGAATTTTTTGTGTCCTTAGATTTATCATAATGTTTTTTTTTTTTTTTTTTTTTTTTTTGAATTTTTAGATTTGAATCTACTTCAATTATCTAAATTCAATATTCTGGAATAATTTTTGAATCACCGCAATGACTTCCCGACTAATTCTTTGTTTTTTTGCTATTTATTTTAATTCCTGATCGAACATTTTCGTATTCGTTGAATATACCTGTTAACTCATCCGCGTTTATATATTTAGGTCATGTATCAAAAAATGTTCCAGTATAAAATTTGGAACCCTTTTTTTCCACTAATCTGTTATAATGAATTCTTTTAAAGAATCTCAATCATTCAATTTCAATACATGCAATTATTCGTTAAAATAATTATTTATTTCGAAAACGAAATCTGTCCTCGTACTTTTCGAATTCGCTGATATGATTAACAAATTTCTGCAGAAATTAAAAACCTTTTAATCTTTAAACCATATAATAATAAATTCTTAGCGAATGAGTGTTCACTAGCTCCTTCAGATTCTCGGGCTAATAATTGATAATTTCAAAAGGTAATTGTCCTAACAAATGAAATACAAAATCGTCTTCTTTAACCCAACTAATTTTAACTTTTAAATAAAATTTAAAAGAAAATATTTCGTGAGGCTTACGCTTTAGACACCCTTCCCCTCCCACATACACATACGAACTAATAACAGGAAAATATTGTCTGATATATCCTCTCTTTTTATAATTGGATAACATTAAGTATCCATGGCATCATTACAAAATTCATAAATATTTACAAGCCATTTTGCTGTCTCTGTTCTGTCATGTCAATCATGCAGGGCATTACGTTTCTCTATCGGTTGTCTTTGTGTTTGAGAAACATGTCCTTGGCCAGTTATACTACCAGATTTCTTTTCATAGAATACATTCAGTGGCTATGACCGTCCCTTTTATCGATTATTTAATGTTATAATATAAAACAAAAAGGCAACATCCATAAAATTTACTAGTTATGTTACCATAAAGAACCATTAATGATTTCTTTTAACCATTCGATCCAATACCATATTGGTAATAATTTTCATTTGAGCTGGAGATTGGTTTGGACTTAGTGACTTTCACTTGAAATAATCATCCAATTTTTCTGAATGATGATATCGCTATGATAATTATGGTTATCACAATTGTAATTTTATCACTATAGTAGTTGTCCTTGTGATTTAAAATTATATGATGTTCCATTTCCAAGACTGGTAACGAATGAAAAGTTGTCAATAAGAATCATTTCCGAAGCTGTGCAACGGCAGAAAATTCTAAAAAATAATAATGACAAAAACGGCCTTAAGTAATATTTTTTATGGATTTTTAAATTTCATTCTATGACTAAATATTTTTTCTTTTTGAAATGGATAATAAATAGTTAACAGTTTGAGGCAGGATAAAATAATGAATAAAAATACAAATATAAGTACCTCAATCTAAAATATTATGAATAAAGAGTTCTTGGACCAAAAAATGAACCTTTTTTTTTTAATTTAAATTTACTAACTATATAGCATCATTTCATAAAATTTTAATTGAAAAGTAAAACGATAAAATAATTTAAACATGGAAGGTATTTAGGACACTTCATAAATTTTTCCTATAAGCTAATGGACAAGCTACGCGAATAAGACCATGGCATAACTCTAGTTCAAGGAAAATCCGGTTTAATGCAGTCCGGGCTTGTTCATATTTGCGTTCGTGTGTATTTCTAAGGAAAAAGTATTTAAAAATGTATGAAAATTTTCTAGTTCTCTATATAAATTTTTAAATAATTAGTTTATGTTTAATTCCGTTTGAAAGGTATTTTTTGACTGCAATTTTCCTGATTCTCCACTGTTTAATAAAAAAAAAAAAATAAGTACTTTCACTTTTACCCATGGCTTGCTTATTTTATGGACCATATATATATTTACTAATATATAGATTTTAATAATTTAATTTGAATTAAATTAATCAGTTTTCTGTTGGTTTTAAGTAAATAATAATTTTCTAAATCAGTTTAATATTTTAAGGGATAGAAATTTTATTCTAGTATTTATTTATTTTTGATATTATGGATATTTATTGACATTTTTGTAGTAAGTCCCTACTTCTGGTTTCTGCTTTTAATATCTACCTATAAGTATTGTACCTGATTGTTGATTTTAAAATTTGTGTTGATTGCTCTTTTCGTTTCGCTTACTTCTTCTGTTAGTCAACATTTGTTTTTCAACTTTTTAAAGGTTAAAACGGCTTTAAATATTGTTGATTGTTTGTAAAAATAATTTGATTTTATGTGAATGATTTGAGAGAAAGCTGTATATGGTAGGAATACTATAAATATGCAATGCTATAAATTTTTTGGTGTTTTTCTTTTATTTTCAGTAGAATTTTTTTAAAACATATTTTAATTATTTTATTTTTTAAAAATTTCGTATTTTATTTATAAAAAAAATTAGCCATTGTAAATAATCATGCTACTTGTAAGTTTAAAATTTTGCAAAATATAATGTGAAATTATAATATAAATTGTTTTTAAAGAAAAAAAAATTATTAGTGTTTGGAAATTGTGTGTTTCAAATAAATTTTTTTCACAGTTTTTTGTTAAATTTCTGTAAATTGTTTCTATATTAATTTGGAATAATTTAAAAAAACAGAAATCAAAAAGAAATAATGTTACTTTATTTCAAATTGATTTATATTTATTAGCAATTATTTCAAAATACTAAAATTTTAATAAATTTTAAAATTATAAGAAGCTATTAGTAATAATTATAGATTATACTTAATTCTTTTTATTGTAGTTATTTTAAATAAACCTGGTATTATTTTTTCAATTAAAAATTATTATAAATTTCCTCTTAAATGAAATAAAAAAAAAAAAAAGCTAAATGAAATATAAATGTATCATTTTTAAATAATGTGCTATTGAATAAAAATGTTTTAATTTTTTAAAAATTATTTATAAGTGGAGTGACCTAACCCCAAGTGACAAAATTTAAAAACAAACATTTATACTTTTAAAATAAAATTTTTACTTTTTTTTAACAAATGAGGTTAAAATCATGTTGGTTGCTGATACTTTTTTTATTATGGTGACATTAACAAAATTCTTCTCGTAACTTAGCTAATACAATGCATATTATGTATAATCTATTAATTGAATTTAAAAATGCAGTTGTGAAAGGATGTTCTAATAAGAAAGTAATAATTTTGTTAACTAAAAAAATAAATAAAAGACAAATCCATTAAATTTTGTGGTAAAATTTTATATTCATATAAAATGTAATAAAAAAATGTGTTTGCTGTATTTTTAATCTGTATAAAAATGTTAGTATTTTTCTAAGGCATGCAGCTTTTTTTTTTTTCTTTTTTTCTTGTAATTTTAGACTATAAAATTGATATTAATTTCTGTCGAGTCAGCCTGTTTAATAAAAATGTACTATGGCATTTGTTTTGTCAACAAAATAAGTAGTAATTATCAATTTTTTGTTAATAGTATATAATGTTATAAGAAAAATGAAATAATTGTTTACATTGAAAAATAAAATAAATTTTATTTTTCAAAATGTTTTATATCTCTAACCTAAGATTAAATAATTGCTTTTAAATACTTCATTTTGTTACCTTTAAGTTTTTCAAATAGAATTGTAAAGTTAGATAGAGAGTTGATCAAACAATAAGATAGAATGATAAATTTTTATATTTATATGTTAAATGTTAATTAATTAACATGATGCTTTTTAACATTTATTTTTTTTTTTTTTTTTTTACTTTTTACTTATACTAATGATAAACTTTATTTAAAAATATGCTTATTTAATTCCCATAAAATTATTTTCTAACTGTTTTTATATTGCTATTTTATTTCATAGTTTATGGTAAGCATTTAAAACAAAATATTTAAAGTTTTCATTTGTGATTATATTTCATTACAAAAAAATATTAATTATTTTTGTTAATTTTTTTTATTAATGTGTTTATTTCATTTCTTTTGAAGTATATTTATTTTAAGTTTTATTATTTAATATTACAGGAGATATTTTACCTCTATTTGACAAACCAAAAGAAAATTCCTGTGCAAGACTTTCAATTCAACATCTACCTCTTTATCACCTAGCTATGTGATCTGTGCTCATATTTTATCTACCATTTCAAATTTAAAATTTAGTATATAATTAGAAATAAAAAAAAAAAAAAACCATAACTAAGGATGTTTTTGGATTAGAAATATAAAAGCTGGATGTTTTCTTTATAATACATAAAAAATCTTTGCCTTTATTTTCTTGAAGAAGGAAATGCATTTCAATTATTTAAAAATAATGTAATAGAATGAAGATTAAGTAAAATAAATATAGCCATTAATGCAAACAAAAGCATTAAAACTTTTTTATTATGTCAAAAAAATCTTCAAATTTTTTCTTATTGTTGTTCTTAATACAAAAAAACATGCATTTTAATCTCTAAATGATCAAATTTTGAATTGGATTAATACTTAGTATTTCAATAATCAGCATATGATTTAAATTTTTTAAGATTCTCAGTTACAGCAAAGAATGTTAGTCAGCATATAAAAGTCAGATGTACAGAAGTAAATAGAAAAGTCTCATTAAGGTGATAAAAAAATATAATTGAGCATCATCCCCATTTCATATGAAATGCTGTTCTTTTTGAATACAAGATATACAATGAAAGTAATTATAAATATATTAGTTTGACATAAAGCATTTCTCTTAAAATCACTAAGGCATTAAGATTCAAAATTTGTAGCCTTTGTTAATTAATAGCTATGCTGGTTCAACCTCCTAAATGGGCAGATTTTCTATCTTGTTTAATCTGCCGTAAACCATTTGAAGGTACTTTACGGCAACCTATTAGTTTGGGGTGTGGCCACACAATTTGCAAAAGCTGCTTATCCAGTCTGCAAAGAAATCAATGCCCAATTGATCAATCAATTATCAGTATGGATATCAAAGAACTTCCATTAAATCATGCTCTTCTTCAACTTGTTGATGATCAGGTACCTGAAAACTTACCATCAAATTTCCCTCATCTTTTGGTATCTGAGGATGTTCAGTTTTACATAACAGCAAAAATCTATAGAAAATATAGCATTATATTTAAGATCTCAATCACCTGTTACAATAAATGGCATTTTACATAAAAATCAACTAAGCAAGCCAATGCAAAGGAAACTTGTTACTCTTGTTGGTTGCCAATTGTTTGAAGAAGAAGGTCGAAAAGGGCTATGAGAGCAGCACGTTCTCTTGGTGAGCGATCAGTTACAGAACTAATTTTGCAGCAACAAACATCACAACAACTTTCAGCTGCTTTATGGGCTGTTGTCAGAGCAAGAGGTTGTCAATTCTTAGGTCCAGCAATGCAAGAAGAAGTGCTGAAGTTACTTTTGTTAGCTTTGGAAGATGGATCTGCTCTTTCTCGAAAAGTTTTAGTACGATTTGTTGTGCAACGTCTGTCCCCTCAGTTCCCACAAGCATCTAAAACTAGCATTGGGCATGTAGTACAGTTGCTCTACAGGGCTTCTTGCTTTAAGGTTTCTAAACGAGATCAGGATTCTTCTCTGATGCAGCTAAAAGAAGAATTTTGCACATATGAAGCTCTCAGAAGAGAGCATGATGCTCAGATTGTGCAAATAGCAATTGAGGCTGGATTACTTATCACACCAGAGCAGTGGTCAGCTCTCTTGTATGGTGATACAGTTCATAAATCTCACATGCAATCCATTATAGATAAATTGCTAACACCTCAAGCATTTTCTCAGAGTGTTCAAGAATTGCTTATTTCATTGCAACGTAATGGAGATCCAAGTAATTTATCAGATTTGAAGTCGTATTTTGAATTATTGGCTAGCATTGATCCATGTCCAAAGGCACCTCCGCCATCCTGGAAAAATTTAAGTGAAGTTTTACATGCCGTTGCAGTTGTTGTTAAAGGCCTAGTTGAGCATATTAAAAATTTTGGTTGTCCCAAATTGCCAGAAATTCGTCTTAATGCCAATGCAAAGTATAAAACTAGCATGTGTCGTGATTTCATTCAGCGTAAAAATTGTCCTCGAGGGCTCAATTGTACATTTGCTCACTCTCAAAAAGAACTTGAAAAGTTTCTAGCTCGAAGCAGACCTTCAAATGAAGATCAACAAGCTGGGCCAAGTACAAGAACCTATAATTCTGCAAGCAATTTCAACTGTGAGCAAGATGATGATGGGGATGATGATGCTAGTTTGTTCCATGCTATCAACGAAGAATTAAACAAAGGAGACGAGGATGATATCAATAGGCTGGTAGCCAATAATGAGGAAATGCACAGTGATAGACAATTTTTTAATCCTTTAAATGTAATTACTTTACCTGATGTTCGAAAGGCTATTTGGGCATATAATGAGCCTAATTTATCAGAAGCATCATCTTATGAAGTTGAAGAAACATCAGTTAGCAATGTGTCAATTCCTATTCCATATTTATCTGAAGGCAGAATCAATGATTTTTCATTATTTGCCCCTGCACTTGAACCAGATTATTCTGAATATCATACTGTGGAAACACCTTGTCCAAAATCACCCCCTGATGAATCTTCAACATCAAAACCATCTCAGGTTTCTTCAATCTTTGCTACCCTTTGTGTCGAACATTATTGATTACAAATCTTGGTGTCATGCTGATCCTCCCAATCCATTTAGTTGTGACTCAGTTAGAACTGAGCAATAAATGTCTATGTATTGCTGACGTAAAATTGATTTTGTCATTTCTTTTGTGATTCCTAACTCAGAATATATATATTTTACATTTAATGAGAGCCTTTAATATTTATTTGTGAATGTAGCAAACTGAGTTAAATGGTTAATTTATATAATTAGAGAAAGAAACTATTGTATTTGAATTGCAAATAGAAAACTTATGTTTATATAATTGGATTTCTTCCAGGTAAAAAAAATTATATCAACAATTTTTGGGGGTTTTTAAACCCAATTTGAAGGCATTGGCATTCGTCCATTTTGATTTTTTTTTTTTTTTTACTTTCCAATTTAAAAACTATTTTTTAAAATAATAAATAACTTGCTAATTTTATATAAAAGTTCTTAATTTTTTAAATCAAGTCTTACCCTAAAATTCTTATCTCACATTAATTGTTTTCTTCTATATTTTTTATCTTTGCCAGAAAAGTTCCTATGATATTTGGAAACAAAAATAGACATGAACTAATCACATAATTTTTGTTCTGAATACATATATCATAGTAAGTGTATCTGTATAAACTTACATTTAAGCTTGTTGGTGTGTAAGTGAAGTGATAGACTTAGAAAGGTACAGATGCATAATAAGTAAGACATTTACTGCATAGAGACAGCCATGCTGTTCTACGTATGATATTGGTAAGAGTTGAAAATTGAATGGGGTGTTGAATGTGTGATTTAGGGAAAACAGTGATTTTCCCATAATTACTTTTTATTTATGTATATCTTAGCAATGATTTATGGAAACTGATATTAAATTCATGTAGCTAACCAAATAACTATATGCTGAAAGATATTTAATCTGCCTGCTTCCATAACGTCCAAAAGTGGTGGAAGCCATCCGTAAATAGCTGAAGGACTGCTGTGGTAAAGGGTTAGGAGTATTAATTATTAGCTGAAAATTGTATTTTTGGGAATTCAGTCCAGGGACTTTTCTGGCAAAGGCATATATTTTTTATATTTCTAAAATCATAACCTAGATTACTTATCTTTCATCTTATTAAAAAATAAGAGGAGAATGTACTTCCTTATTATAGAGGCCTTGGCAAATTATGCACGTAAAGGGAGGGAAAAAAAAAAAAAAGATTTCATTGCAATATTTTGTGAAATCAGTCCTCAATGATTTGTGAGTACTGAAATTTAAATTTAATTGTTGTTTTGAAATTATGATGAATGCTGTTATAATCAAAATTTTTGAATTATTTATTATTTAGAAGTAATGAATGTGATTATCATTGAAAGTTTAGATTTGTAAGTTTTTGTATGTTAATTAATAAAAATGATTGGTTAACATATTGGCATTTAACTTGCAATTTGTTAAAAAAATATATATTAAAACTACAGTTTTTACCATTGGATACCCTCAGAAGGCCTTTTTCTGAATAATTTTATATATGTGCAATGGGAATGTACTGAATGATTTTATATATGTACAAACTTTTAATGTACTCTCTCTGCAACATTCAGGACATGTGGTTTTGCAGTATTTAACTAAGGCTACATTGTATTAGTAATTCATGTAAAAATTTTAGAAAAGTTTAAAAGGTTTTTTTTAAGATAATACACAGATGTAGATAGTAGATTTAGAATATTTAATGAAAAGTGTAGATGATTATTAGGCAGTGATAGTAAATTTGTAGATAGACCCATCATCTTTTTTTTTCTAGTGTGAGAACAAGGTTGGCAATATATTCTTACTGTGATAAATTTCCTACAAAATTTGCAAAAAAAAAAAAAAAAAAAAAAAAAAGCTTTTTCATTCTAATATCAAATAAAACTGTAAGTTCATTTATAGCAAAGGAATGAAATATATGTTTAGGAGGAATTGAGCATTGATCATACATTTATATTGTTACAGATTACATTGGTAGCATGAGTTTGGCAAAAGCAATCATTTGACATATATCATTTGTATACAAACTATATCACTTTAAAATGTTTTTCAATGTCACACGTTTTGATCGGTGATTATTTACCATTATGACATAAGCAACTTGAAGATGTAGTATTATTCAGGTTTGCTGTGGAGGGCCTGCTACACTACACCCACATTTTGCTACCATGGTTTAGAATGAACACTCTAAATGTAGCATTTTGGGAAAATTCAACGGAATGTCTTTCGATCCTACAGACTTATCATACTTAGCATAGATACATAAGCTTTTAATTTGGCAACATTTTTTGGGATGTAAATCAAGCTCCTTTAGTTTGGTAGACAACACACTACCTATTGGGCCACTTTGGCCCTTATTATTGAAAAATCGTGTAGAATAATTTAATTTAATAATTTTTCTTCTGCTATCGATAAGCAGTACATATTTCTGTAAGTAATATTCTAATGAACAAATTCTCCTATGTATAATAAATTTTTTTCCCGTTAAAGTTAACATTTTTTTATCTGATCAAGAATTCTTATTTCATTATCTAATTTTTCTGCCAGATTTGTGATGAGGATGGGTATTTATGTTTCTTTAAAACAAATAAGAAGTAAAAATAATTTCATTGTTTACCAAAGTACTATTTTGTGGATTTCTGGTATTACATTTCATGTGCAGAAAGTAAAGCAGCTATGAATTTTAAGAAATAAGATTTAACTGGGAACAATTCATTCTACAGAATTCATGTTTTGAATGTTCATTCATGTATGTGATGAAGTTTAATGCTGTAATATTCGTGATTGTGAAATTTTGGCTATCTGAAATTACATGCGGATCATTATCATTTTTATTTATTTATTGTAATTTTTTGTAAGCAAATAATGTAATACATCATGGTAATCCATTTGCTAAGACAATTTTTACCAGAATTTATTATTTTAAATGTGTTTCTAAGGTTGTTATAATATGGAAGTACAAAAAAAGAAAAGAAAAATTATGTTACGAGATTGTATTTTAAACAAAATAAGAATAAACTGAAACAAATTTAAACAATCGATAAAATCAAAGCACAATCCATATAGAATATTTTCTCGAATTCGTGACATTTGTACTATGTCATGTTTTTTGATGTTGATACAACTAACTTATAATAAACAGCTTTAACTAGATTTTTTGTTTTTGTTTGATAGAATAACTATTGATTCTATTGATAGCAACTATTAATGGAACTTTTCTATCTTTATAATTGTTGATAAGCTAATGTAACTGATAAGCAGGAAAATTAATTATTCCAACTATCTTTTAAAGTTGGGAATAAATGCTATTTTTAAATAATTTTTAGTGTACATTAAAAGAAAACTTCGCACTTTTATGTTGCAAAATCATGAAAACATATGATAACATGCAAATTGATTAAAAAAGATTGTATTACTATTCTATATTAAAAAATATTAATCACATATTCATAAATAATACATGGATTTATTATGCCAAAGAAATTTTTTATAGTTAAAAACTTTTGTGATGAACAAGAATTTTATGTAGAACAATTTCTTGATATTGAATAATCAAATATTTGTAAATATGGTGGTAAAATTTTCTTAATGGCTATTCAAATTTATTATATGTAGATATATATATATTTATTTACATGTGAAATATATCTATACTTCTTTGTATGGGGATTGTTGTGTATAGTTATGTATTTTACTTATCTGTAAATTGTATCTCTTTAACTTATCTTTTTCAGAATAAAAATATACAGTAATAGTTTCATCTACTGTTCATTGGTGCAAAAAGAAATCCTTTGTAAGAGTTGGTCAATTTTAAAAATTTTTAAAATTGCATTCATAAAAAGATTAATAGTATATGAGTTTTATTGTTTGGTTACTGTTAATTCTATGTTTTTTTTATAATTAATTGTATTGTTATGTTTTGTATAAATCAAAGCACAATTTGTTTTATTATTTATAAGGGAATTTTAAATTGTAAAATATATGTATATAGATTTTTTTTTTTTTTTACAATATTAAACATGTATATATGTATTTAATTTGTTCTACAGAATTATATTCTGCTGTTAATTTAATTTAATTGAGTTTTAAAAATTTTTTTAGAAATGTTTTTAAATATAGTATTATTTATTACCTGTTAGTAAAATCGTGTAAAGATTTGTTGGAAGATATTACTTTGTATCTGATATAATAAATATGTTTTTTTCCCATCATCTCATGTTTATTATTATTTTGAAGAAAAAAAATTTCTGGCCATTTGAAATGTGTGGTTTTTTTTTTTTTTATAAAATGGTTAATAAAGTTGGCATGTATTACCACTTATTGAAATACATTGCATTAAAAGAATTGTTTTATAAAATTTATGAGATGCATAGTTTCCTTTTATATCTTTTTAAATTCTAAATTTATAACTGTTGAATTTAGCTGCACATTTATGCATTTAATTTGTTTAAGAGTTTTAATGAATGAATAATTTTGTATGATTGTATTAAAAATGAGATATTAATTTTTAACAGAATCGCAGTTTAGTAAAAACTTTAATGACATCCAGAGTAATACATATTTTTTAAATATATTGCTATTTTTCAAAATTGAATAAATAACCTCACAAAAATGATCATAACAAAAACTATATTTTTAATTAAAGGTTAACATTTTATATTTAATTTTTAGTAGAAGTATGTACAAAATTAATTTTTCATTTGAAAAAAATTAAAACAATTTTTGTATAAAAATATAATTCCTGTAGCTTATTATTATAGATATTAAGTTTAATAACTGAACCTCTTTTTACAAATAATCTTATTTAATTATAAATATTTATTCTAAAATTTAATTAATCTTATTTTTATTTTGAATTTATTATATATATAAATTTATATAACATATATTTATTTTAGAAAGTAAATTACAGATAACCAGTGCTTCATTTTAATTTTTTATGAGAAAGTAATTTTTAATATTGTAAAAATAAACATTCTTGTCATCTGATAAATTCTATTTACTGTAATTTCTCTTTTTATTATTAATAAATGCTGCTAATATGATTTCTGTTGTAATCAGAATATTAAAATTAATAGCAGTTTTTTTTTTATGAATGTTATTACATTATATTTATGCTCTAATTTTAATATAACTCCTGTTTTTATTCTTTTAAAAAGGTTTTATTAAAAATCTTAGATTTTTTTCAATAATAATTATTTTATTGTAATCTGTAATTTCTTTCTTTTTTTTTTTCTCATAATTCAGAGAATTGATATCTTTACAACTTGATGAAAAATGTGCAGTTTTAGGTACTTGTTATTATAGAATAAAATTTTCTGTTGTTGCAGTTGATGAAGAAGGATTACCATTGCTTGTGAACTACCAAACTTTTACATTCTTCTAAGCCAGTTAAATATGAAAAATATATTCACCAAAAGAAGAGTAACAGATTCCTGTGTCCTCATTGTCCTTATTCCTCTAATATTAGTACAAATTTCAAGCATCATATGCTTACTCATTCGACGGAACGACCTTTCACCTGTCCTATGTGGAATGGGATTCATACAAAAACAAAACATGAAAAATCATATGGTGCAACATAACAAAACTATTCATGTTCAACAATAGACATGTGTTTATAGTGGGAATTGAGTTAACAGATGTGCCAAAGTTTTACTATTACATTAACTTCAAACTTTTTAAGTTTGCTGGTTTTAAAGTGAATATTTAGAACATCTTCTCCATTGTATTATAAAATGTTTAATCAGAAGATTGTTATTAAAACAATCATGAATTAGAAATAGTAATTTGTACCTAACATTGCAAAGAAAATTCCTTTAACATTGACCATACTATTAAATCTTTGAAAAGCATATTTAAAAATATTATCCCTTTTATGGATGATTATAAATCTATAATCATCCATAAAAAGGGATATATTTTAAAACTTCAATATTGATTATAAATATCAATATTGAAGTTTTTATTTTGTGGGAAAAAAAAACTAAAAATTCAAAAGTTATTTAAACATATTACACATGTACAATATGATTATATTTCATTGCTAAGGATTTTCTTGTTGAATATAGGAAAAAATCTCTATGAACACTTCGAGAAATTCTTAAATTCTTACTAATAAAAATATATAATGAAATTGAATTTTTAATAATATTTTTCTAATAGGCAGAATATATTATTTCAGCTATTTACTAACCTTCAGCAAACTTAATATTTCTTTCAAATGTTTTGGTTTCAGATTGCTGGTGATGTGTTATTATCAATTTTTCATGTGATTGAAATGAAAACTGAAACATTAAAGTCACTCATAAAAATTTAAACTACCCTATTAATAAGAAAAGTTAACAAAAACAGCTTTATGCTATCATTAATTTGCTTAGTTTATTTTGATTAAAAAATTGGTTGTGTTTTTCAAAAATTTCAGCTTCGACATATTTTATATATTGAATTTTTTAAAAGGAAAATTGATTTTTAAGATTGCTATTTTTAGATTTAAATTAGTAAATATGGGAATTTTATGCTAGGTTATCTTCATTACTTTTAACTATTTTTCACATCTAATTTGTAGATATAAATAAAATTTGATAATTCATATATTGAAATTGGCACAATTTAAAATGTATTTCTTTTTTAATTTTAAATGATTTATTGGCACATCTGAGTTAATGTAAATGCATTTACTCTTCCAGTAACAAAAAAAGTTCCTTAAAATGCATGTTTCTCATGTAGTGTGATATTTTTCAATTTATTTTATGTAAATACATTTATGTATTATAAAATAGCATTAGTGTGATATGATTAGTATTATAGTATTTTATCTATGTATATTATGTTTCAGATATTTTTAATGAATATTTATTTATTTATATATTATATTTATAAATTATTTATTATTTTAGTATTTATTTTTTCATATTTTGAATTTTATTGCAAAAAAGTGTAAATTTATTTTTGTTAAGTTAAAAAATTAATTTAGTTTCATATAAAATATGTTTTACTTTTTTTTATGTATGAAAAGAAATGAAGAAAATATACATTACAATTAGCGAAAAAAACTAATATATTTTTGGTCATTTGAAAAAAATGTAAAATGTTAAAAGTCAAAAAGAATTACTAATTATTGATTTTTTTTTTCAATTTAGTTATTTTTTAGTTAATATATACTGGCAATTTATACATTTGAAGAATACAAATTTTACTATCTAATCTTAATATATATTTAATAAGAGCATTACCTTGAAATAAAAAAAAAAAATATATATATGAATGATTTGATCTTTTTAGAATTCCATTCTCCTGCTTTTTAAATTTTTGTGAATTACTTAAGATTAAATTCAATTTTGAGATCTATTATAGTATATTGTTTTAGTAGTTAAATATTTTATACATCCTTCACTATTTGTTTTAACAACTGCCGCTTTCAAAACTTCAAACTTAATTATAGAATTGCACTTATTTTTGAGTAATTTTTAGGTATCACTAATAATAATTAGTTTTAAATAAACTAGATATTTTTATATTACAAGAAAAAAACATAGAAATAATTATTTTATGAAGTAAGTAAAATGTATTATATTTTGCTAAATTCGGCCTTCATTCTGATATTTATTACAGCTTTTGTTGTTTAATTTTTCTTATCGTCATTGCAATTTTTATTTATATTGTTTTTACAAATTTCATTTTCTTATTGTCCTTTGTAATATATTTCTTCTTCTTCGTTTGGTACAAAAAGTCCCATGGTGGGTTACTGGCAGATATTTGTAATATATTACTATTAATATAATTTTGTTTGTCTATATAATTTTATTTATTTGAAAATCTTTTTAAAATCTATGAAAAATTTAAAAGGTGAACATTTTTTTTTTTAAAAATAATACATCAAAGTGAAACATTCTATGAAATTTTTAATGTAAAAGTATAAGAAATATTTAAGAGAAATAATTTTGATGCATTACTAGTTGTGCTTTTAACATGGTTTATTTTAATGCATTAAATATTTCTTCTATATTCAATCACAAAATTTAATTTTTAAAATCCAAAATGTATATTTTAATAATTCTTATATTTTGAGTTAGTTAATAAGTTTGAATTCTCATGACTTATAAACAAGTGTTTAAGTATAATGTTTCCATAAGTGATTTCTCCAGAAAGCAAAATTCTAAAAATGCAAATTAATATTTTTTTATAGAATTCTTACTGTATTTTTTTCATATTTTAACATCAAATATATTTTTCAATATATAAAAGAAATTTTATTTTATTTTTATTGAAATTTACAACAGTTGATTACAGTGTGACAATTTTCATTGTATAATTCGTTTGACTTCTTATGCAAAAACAATTAATCATATGAAGAAATAGTAACTTTAGTTTAAGATTATCGAAAAGTTTGACAGCACATTTAAAAATTTTTTTTTTATATTAGCTTATTGAAAAAAATTAAAGTTCTTTATTTTGAAGCAAATACTACTTTTAGCATGTTCATTTTGATATTGAGTATTTTTTCACTTCATAATTAAAACTTAAAAAAAAATTATACTGCAATGTATATATATATTCCTCATCATTGAAATTGAATTGCAACACCAAGAAAGAAAAATGGTAGAATTATGCAAATCGCAAGATTGGTAAACAAGCGAAATATATGCAATTGGTTGAAGTTTCAAGCTCTTACCATCTTACTTGTGGAAAGTAGAAAGGACTTTAGTTAAATGAAAAGCTATCGAAAACAAACTTTTATAGCTGATTAAAACTTTGAATTTCAGAAGTAAGTATTGCGGAAAATTTCTATTACACCGATGCATGAACTATCGCCACTTGCCACAAACACGAATACTTGAAATGAGACGATGTATTACTGCTCCTGCAGATCGCAACGGCAAGAGGTCAACATTGTGTCCCAGAAGTTCTTACAACAACGACGAACAGGAAGATCACAAAGATGTCTCGCAGCGTAGAAACCGTCTCGTTAAGAAGTTGGCTCTCTTCACTACTACGAGTGAAATTTGAATGACTAATGTCTACACATACAACCAGAAAGTGTTTTCATGAAAGACTACTGACTAAAGGACCGGCAACTGAAGTTTTATTGACTTCACGATATTGTATTCCAAGACTAACATGGTACAGAGCAAGACGCAGTGGAGTTTAGAATGGCAGAGTATCATCTTCAGTGAGGAATCGCACTTTCTTCTCGAATGCAATGATTGCTGGATATACAGGGTGTACAGACCACTCGGTTCGCGTCATGAGTTGACTCTATGAGGAAACTTTACACTGGTTTATTCCTGAAATTATGGGCGTCAAACTGCATCATGCATCGTAGATGGTCCACTCTGATTTATTCCTGAAATTATGGTGTCAAGCGGCATCATGTATCGTAGGTGGTCCTTTCTTTCTTGTCTTCGGGTACAATGTTTCATCATTGACTTAGCGGTACTGTAATTTCTTGATTCCTACTGCCTCCATATATTTCTTTGTATCCCTACAGCCATTTTTTTTAGCAAGATAATCCAGTCTGCACGTTGCTCATGTTACAACAGCCTGTGAGGTCTTAACATAATATCATGGTCGTCAATGTTTCTAGCTTACCTGGGAAGTTATTGGTTGGTAATTGCAAAGGGAAACGTCTGCCAGGGATCTTGATGGTTTACGTGCACAAGTGAATTCAATGTGATAAAATATTCCCCAAATTCATTCACTATCTCACTGATAGCATTTCAAGACGTGTGTAAAAGCCTGTATTTCACCACAAGGTGGCCATACTAGGTAATGAATAAATCGACTACATATAAATGTTTTGTTTTATTTTTTCCTGTCGTTAACACATCTATAGATCATGTGAATTTCAATGTTGAGATATATATATATATATATAAATATATATATTCGAGGACTCTTGCAGATACTTTTCAATCAAAAGTCAGATTTCTTTAATTATTTTGTTGGGATAATTATTATTTTTTTGTTTATAATAATACATACATAAATACATAATACACTTTTTCTGTTGTGAACTATGTTAATAAAATTATCATGAAACTTTTTATCAATCATTATACATCTTGAAATTGATATATTAGTTTTTCTATTTATGAATATAAAAGTTCTATTTTCTTAGGTGACTATAATTAAATATATATGTCATACATAGAGAAAATATTTGTAAATATTTTAAGATGAATAAAATATAGTTTTTTTTTTCTGTATTACATTTGTTTCTGCAAATTAAATTTTTTTTTTATTCTCTATAACATTTACATTTTTAATTTATTAGAAAAACTAACATAAAAGTTTATGGAATTAAATAGTTTAACCAAACATCTTATTTGTTGCTGATTAAAAAAAAAAAATTTTTCAAAAAGAAAAAGTAATTATACATAGAAAAACATTTTGCAAAATGTTTTTCTTCTTAAATTACAAAAAATTATTTTCTGTGTATATTTGGTTATGCTAACAATCTTTTTTTTACCAAGATAAAGTTTCAGCGCATTTATTAACATTCGATGATTGATTGCTAAATTTTCTGTTATCAATGTACATTTCATCCATTTGAAGTTCATTTCCTCTTAGAAATGTTTCATTTTAGAATAAAATAGGATGCAATGAAATCATATTCAAGACACATACATGTTACAATTAGGGGTAAATTATATTAATGACTGAAGTATACCTATATTATGAATGTTGAAATATATGATTTTTTTAAAATTGTGTTTTCATTATTGGAAATAAGTGTAATTACAGAATTATTTTTCATAATTTCAATAACATAATCAGACATAATTGAAATTTTATATTGTTTGATATTACTTAGACTATTTTTCACAACAAACTGATTTATGTTAAATTTTATCAAATTTATCATACTAACTTCTGATCTTGGATGTGACTCTATAATGAGAGTTTACCAAACGGAAATATTATTAAGATATGAAATGATATAATTTTTTTATGTTTCTCGATATCAAATATATTTTTCTCAATATATTTTTTTTGTAGACCCTGCTGACCTCAAATCAGTTTTTAAATTGGTTATAAGATTAAATTCGCTAGTTTATTAGAAAAACATTTCTTCGGGTCTCTAACTAGTAGAATATAATTTAATCACACACAATAAATATTTTATTCATTTACATAAAAATCACTATCATTCAAGTTTTTTCAGCCTCCACTAAGACATAATAATTTTTACTTGAGTTATAGAAAAGGTATTGTTGTCACTACCTTAAAGAGGAGTGGAAATTGTGCCCATCATCATTTTTTAACAATTTTTCACAGAGGCTTCACCCTAAGAAGTATTTACAACCCCTTGGAACATTGGATTCCCAGTGCGGATTTACAGTGCCTACATTCGACATCGACATGGGAATTTTTGTTTCGGTCGAGCTAAATTTCCTCAATTTGGACACTGCGCACGCCCTTCCTTCCCCAAAAATAGAGCATTTTTTGTTCATTTTCATCAATTATCTTCGAACTGCTTCCATTAATACAACATTTTCCACAGAAACGGTCGTATCTGTAGAGCAAAATATACCACCAAAGAAACCTTCACATCTTATTAATAAATATAAAATTAACTTTTTAATTGAAACAATTATAGCTGTGATAAGTTATAAAGAGATCAACAATATTAAATAAAATATAAATTATAAATAAAAGCAAAAAAAAAGCTCGTACAGTTACGTAAACTAAGCAAATTTAAGTCACAATTAGCAATTTAAAAGGAATATCAGTTTATTGATCTTAAAAAGCATAGACACTTCCAAAAAAAAAAAAAAAAAATAATAATAATGTAATAATATATATATATTTTCCAATGCAGCTGGCAAAACAGACATGGACGTCTTGATGCCTTAAGGCAAGCGCTGCACAGACGTTACTCACTTTGCATTACCCAGGGGGAAGGGGGGCGTGCAACTTGAAGATAAGCCACGGATGCGGTGTAACAATGCCCCCGCAACGCTCTACGATCATATTAGACCGAGACCTACGGTTTAAAGTGGATTCCGAACCACTACACATCCATGGCACCGCCGGGACTCGAACCCGAAACCTGTGGTACTTGAGCGCCAGCCACTCGGCCATTCAGGCCCTATGTAATAATATATAAAAATATAAATTTTATTTTCAGACAATAAACCAGATACATTAAAATATTTAGACATGTCTAAATATAAGACAGAACATTTGCAATGAATTTCATTCTTCATTCTTAGTTTTTTTTTCAATCTTGCTATCAAGCTGCTTTATGTAAGATGAAAAGATCTTTCTAATCATTCCACTGAATGCCTCTTCCAATAAATATCAATCTCAATTCTTTTTCGAGTGCTTTGTTAGTCCCTCGTAACTGGCTCACGACTTTTGAAGCCCAAACGAAGTAGTTCTGTACCCTTTCCTCATTCCATCCTTTAGGCGTGCTCCGCAACAGATCTCGCAAGTTGTACAGCTTGTCGGCAAGTTTCACCAGTTTAGCCTCTTGAGAAATCTTCGAAGCATGTTCAATCTGCAGTTGCTTACGAGTCGCGGAAGGCAAGGTTTTGTCGTCAGTGACTTCTTCAACAATACTTCTCACTGTGGGGCTAAACACTTTCTCAATTTCTTCAAAAGTAGTGTCAGTGTCTTCAACAGTGTCATGGAGCAATGCAGCCTGGAATAGAATATAAAAATTACATTTGCACTTTACAGTATGCAGTTTAATAGTTTTTTCTATGAAAGTCGTCTTAACAACAACCTGGGACTAAGGCCAATGTAATTCAAAAGGGCATTTCAAGCATACATGTATAGCTGGTTAAAATTCATATACAAAGAAGAAATATATTTATGATACAGCATGATGGAAAGAAGTCATGATTAAACATGTAGGTTATTTTGAAATGCAAGAAATTAAGAATCCAAAGCAACCATCTGTGGCGGCAATAGTATCTCTAATTTGCTTTGCACAGAATCAAACAGATTTCAAATGGCAGATAACAGTACAGTATTCTACAGGGTTCCATCTCTATAAGTAGAATTCACCAAGCATTAGTTGAAATCGAGCGCACTTTGTATCAAAGTTGGCTGACAAGTGCAGCAACCATTGAACAGATGTTTTCAATTGGCGACAGATCTGGAGAACGGGCTCCAGTGCAGCAGTTCTATGTCTTCTTTATTAGGGAATACCCATTGTATTGATCCGTTGAAAGGTAGCAATATGGGAAGTCTTGAAGATAGGAACACAGTCAAAGGTTTCAAATGACATAAGAGAAATATAATGGCTGCTATTCAACAAATATGAAGGCAAACATGAAGCTACCAGGATGTGCTCTTCAAATGAAACCCCGTTTCTACCATCACTGCAGACGCTTGAGTCAGTATGAAACGATGAATACAAAGCGTGGGCAATAGTTGTTTTCCTAAGCCTTCAGACACGGATATGATCATATGTTGATGTGATGTATGCAGAACTGGAATTCCAGAAAAGATGTGATTCTTGGCTTCCATTTTCATCCTTGAATGTATAAAGCTTTTCTAAAACTAATTCAACACTTGCCAATAGAAACACAATAACCCGGCCCATATCCAACCACATAAGTCCATAAAAAACTTAACCTCAATTATACATCTGCGTTGTGTTTTGCAAAACCAAATAAACTATTGGTAAAATACTATTGGAAATTTTATGCAATTATTTTTACAAATAACAATATAATTATAGATAAAAATGGAAGCTCAATGCAAAAATTTAATTTTAAATAATAAATTTAACCTCAATATAATACCCAATAACTGCAAATTTATCAAAGTGTAAATAGACAACCTATAAATAACATACGGCACGTGTAATGCATACAATGCTTTGAATGCTTGAATTAAAAATCTTGAAGACTATAGATATCATTAATGTACCACCACACATTTCAAATTAGCCTCTCTCCGCATACCAGTGATTTTTAAACTTTAAATCACATAAATATATATTATCTACACAAATGCTTTGCTTAAATTTCATTCTACATTAACTTTTTTGTCACGTTGAGATTTTCTTTTTATTCGTGTTAATTATTCCTTTCTTTTGTTGCATGTTATAAAACACTCAGCTTCTCTCTTAAAAACGAGGAATGCATGGCGATTATGATAATGCAAAAATGTTCTACATCCATAGTCAAGTCGCCTGGGTGAGAAAGTATTCTAAGGTTTTCTCCTATACAGCAAGCATATGCAAATGAAATTACTCCCTAAAAGTCCTCTTGAAGTCACTCCTCCTTCCAATCGCTGTGGCAGTTCGTGGTATGCACGATGTAGTTGTTCTGTGTCTCACCTTTCTAAAATGTTAAGGTGTTACATAACCGTAGGTGTACTTGAGTGAAATGTGGCGATAAGAAAAAAAAAGTTAACTCTTGGATGGCCATACTGACTTGATACTGACCGTCCCAAGACACTTTTACTATTCAGTTATATAGAGACGTTTGCACTTGGTCTTCGGCCTGCATGTAGGCGCAAATGGAGATATCTCATCAGCATGATAACGTTAGAATGCGTAGAAATCAGTTAGCTGAGAATTATCTGTATAAGAAGACTATTATGCTTATGAGTTACTGCTTTAGCAACAAAACCAAATAAGTGTTGAGAAACTTTCTCACTACACTAAGACTTATAAAAAGGCTATCTTAAATAACTATGAAAGATCTTTAAAAAAATAATAATGCTGACATCTGCTCGACAACTTTCAACTTATCACGTGTGAACATTCGAGTACGGATAAATAAACTCAGAATATGCCAATGTTTAATAATGTAAGAGATCTATGAAGCAAATTGATTGAATGGCCAAATTCCAATAGCCACAGGAATACAGTAATGTTGAATAGATCAAGAACTTCAAGAAGAATGAATTTTTCAAGAATCTCTAAAACATTATTCAAAAGTTTGAAAACAAGAAACGTTATCATTAAATAGTCAAAAGAATATATGTGAGTTTGAAAATTCTAAGCAAAAATGATGAAAGAAGTAATTCAAATGCAATAAGAAGTACTATGAAGCTCAATATGCACCAAGAAAATGCCAAAAGTGATAAATATGAAACTTAAAAAAGAAGGAATTGTTCAAGCACTACGAGTACTTATAGCCATTGGAAATACAAATGTTTAAAATCCTAACCCAAAAACATGAAAAGTGATTCAAACACATACTACAAAAACACTTCAATCAAAAGCCAAATTTCCAGAAAATTCCTTAAGATTAATGTTATTCAGAATCATTTCAAGAATTAAGGGGCCCAAAATACCATTTTCTGCCAAAATTTGTAATGGAGTTCCTTTATTTGCTTTGCCCTCTTTTCGGAGATGTCATGGGACTTTTAACATCACTATGTTTCCACATGACAAAAACGATTTTATATTATTGATAATAAATAAGATTTATAATATTAAAAATATAGCAACTTTGTGATTAAATTGTATACTTTTTACTTTTCAGCTATTCTATAATATTTTGGTACCTATTAATTTAGTACTTTTATATTTATAGAATATATATATAATGTAAAAAATTTAGAGTACAAGTTAAGTTAGTGCAAATGCTATGCATTAAAAACTGTAAAAAATATTTTGTTAATGACAAAAAACATTTACAAATATATGAGGAGTTCAATAATATTTTCAAGAGATATATTGTTGAATTTATTTGCACAAATTATTTAAATCCATTAGTAAAAAATCAATTATCTTCTTAGTTCTACTTTAAATACAAAAATAGCTTGAAGCTTAAATTGTCATGTATGATGATGGCATGATATTGATTAATCCTATATATTCTTATATTCTTTTGACATTATGTTAAATACATGCAAAAAGAGAATATGAAAGAGGTTTTGGTTTGTCGCTCAACGGTTATCTTGTGCATACTTTAGGCTAAACGGACCGGGACCTACAGCCCAAAGTGGATTCCGCCTACAAACATCCATGGCACCAACTGGGACTCGAACCCGAAACCTGTTGTACCGAGCGCCAGCCACTTGGCCATTCAGAAAGAGCAGCCGCTTGCAGTTAATTAGGATCGATAGTTAGATCACAATTAAAAACTATTT